>JAOVVO010000621.1:0-47988 GCA_028564675.1 Onchocerca lupi | reverse complement strand
CCATTTTTTGTCAATAAAATGGATGATGTTAAAGTTTTATGAAATTCATTGATTTATATTTATAAAAAATCATAATATATTAAGAAAAAATATAAAGAAAATCCCATACTTCATCTTCCCTAAATTTTGTTGCTGGAATTAGAATCCATTTCATAAAATTTTAAATTTCTTCACTCTATCGTGTCAGAGGCGGAAATTATTAGCCTGTTTAGTACAACTGAAATGAATATTTGTTTAAAATACAATATTTTTACCTCCCTCTCTCTTTTTTTTTTTTCAAAAAGATATCAAATATAAGAGAAATTAGAAAAGTTTCCTAATAAGCAATGTAGAAACTGAAAATGCTAAGTGAGCATTTATAAAATATAGATAGATTGATTGGGAGTCGAATTTGTCCTGAAAGTCAAACACGAAAATCTGGAACTGAAATGATAAAATCAAATATGCCCAATAAAATCATCATCATCTCATCATTACCAATAATCATATAAAAGTGATGGGAAAAATGATGGAAGTTTTTTTTTTTCAGTTTAAAACTTTACAATTCCAGTTATCCTTTCAATTTTCATCTCCAAAAATACAATTCATTTTTGTTTTTCTTGGAGAAAATATCTAACTTAATCATATTATATTAAACTATCAATAGCAGATTTTAATTGTATCATAATTGAAACATTATAGTACGAAATTTGAGTTTTAATCTAAAAAAAACAAAAAATATGCAAAAGAAATGAAACAAAAAAAAAAAATTAAGAATTCGAAAAGTAATCAAAATTTATGAAAGTATCATATTGCAAGTATTATTATTCATCTTTCATTTTCGATAGCTAAAAACAATTATGAAATTGCTTCAATATAATTTCATTAAAATGTTTAATCCTTTAAATTTGATGTTATGCAATTTTTATGCTGTTGAAGTATTGCTTTTTTGCATATAAAAAACGCAAAATTAATTTTTTAATATAATTATAACGTTTAAAAAAAACCATGAAATATTGAGAGGAAGAAAGAAAAAGAAAAATGAAAAGGAAAAAAGAAATTGTAAATTCTAACCGTAAAACAATAAATTATACCAATCTTAACGAATTTTCGATGTATCATAATTAAAGTAATGAGGAAAAAAAGGCGAATATTTGAGCTTTCAATAGGGAAATATGCAAAAGAAATGAAATAAGGAAAATAAGTAAGCGAAAAAGATTGATAAAAGATATGCAATTCAGTGATCAAATAATGTATCGATAAAACAATATATGTGGAATGTACAAGGAACTATTAATCAATTCTAAGAATGAATTTTGTAACTAACATTCCTAAATCACTAAAAAAAGTTGTATTATTTGCACAAAAAAAAAAAAATTCTTTTTTACAACAAAATATTTCGATTGAAATATTTTTTATATTAATAAAAGAGTATTTTGCTTTCAATTTAGAGAATATTTATCTAAGGCTAACAAATTATCAGCAAAACATTTGATAAATTAACATGAATTTGCTAAATAATATTTTCTCACTGTGAAGCAAAAATACAATTTGTACAATTATCAAATATGTATTTTGCAAAATAAATATTTAATTTGTCATAATTTTTATTTAAATGCTTGCTCTATTATACATTGATATGATATAATTGTTATTTGGATGATACTAAAATATTGAAATGTAAGTAAGATTGATTCCTATCCCTCTCATTTAAATGAAATGTAAAAATTCAATAAAGATGACTAATAGAATGATTTCGATTTGCATATATAGAAGATTATTTGCTTCAAGATAAATATATATATGAAAAATGAAACAATTTTTTTCTTTTTCGATGATTTTGACAAATTCCAATTTGATCTTTGTAATATATTTTTTTCTTTCCTTTTTTTTTTTTTCGATTAACATTTCATCCATTCTATACCACCAGCAGGTCGACTCCAAAATAATACTTCTAGATCTGGTTTTTTGATATCAAAGAGAGCAACAACACAACCACCCCAACCAGCACCTGTAAGTCGTGCACCTAATGCACCATTTCGCAAACATTTTTCCACCTAAAAAATTAGAAAAAAAAAATGACTGTTTAGTGGACAATAGAATGAATAAATCTTTTGATTAATCTTTAAAAAACTGAAAAAAATCCAAACGCTTCATGAGTTATAGAATTAAAAAAAAAAAAAAAAATACTAACTTTATATGCAATAGAATTTTAAATTCGATTAAAATTCAAAATATTTAGAATACTGCAATATCAATTAATAGCTTATATCATTAACGATTGGTAATGTGTAATTTCCATCAATATTTTTTGAATTGGACTGGATTCAATAAATATTTTCATTTGATTCAATAAATTAGTTTCAATATTGTTTGGAATACTACAAATAAAAGAAAAAAAAAAAACTGACCACTTCATCTAATTTATCACAGGAACATTCGAATAATTCCTTACAACTGATATGGCTATCACTCATCAATTTTCCCATCTCTTTCACATCACCAATTTTGCATGCTTCATGAAATAGACGAACTCGTTCAGCTTCCGTATAAACATGCTTTGCTCTTTGCACCAATTTAAATGTTTCCACTGCAAAATATTGGAATGAAAAAATTGTAAGATTTATACAAAATAAATGTTAATTTACAAATTTTAAATGCCTGAATTCAATGTTTGAAAATTATTTTAAGATATTGTACTTTTTAATTAATTATTCTTTGGCCAAAATGTAACAGAATATTTATTTCAATACTTAGTATAGTTGCAAACAGATTTGTAGCATCTTTTCGGTAAAATAAAAAGACAGCTAAAAAGATTAATTAATTAATCAAGAACAAATACTAATTAAGAGTTTGTAAATATTTTATGTAAATACATAACATGTATAAAATATATAGGAACATTATATTTTCAATAAATAGATTTTAGGTATTGTATGAAGTGTTGCATACATACTATTAAAGTATTAATAGTTCAATGCTATATTCATTTTAATTACAAATACGAAGATATCATCAATTGCAATATTTTAAGATAGCAGTAAAATCATAATAATAATAGAAAATAATTATAACACAATATAACACTGATATAATATGATTAAGAAATTTTAAAAATATTAGACTTAAAGTACTTTTTCTGTTTCATTTTAAGTTATTCTATTGCATTCTATAAAACAATTGAAGCATCTAGCATAAAATATAAAAATAATCATTGAAATTTATCAGTACCTAGATATATCATTCTTCATTAAACGATAACTGGTTGATTTAACAGCTATTTCAACAGCAAAAAGCAAAGTTTCAACAATAATTTAAAATTTGTACAATTATGAGATGTGAGGCGTAAAAATTCAACTCTCTTTTGATTGATAATATAGTTAATTCTCAATTTTTCAACATTTTATTCTATTTTATCGCTAAATTCTCTATTTTTTTTTCACAGATTTTAATATCAGTGAATAAGTTATACATATAAATTTTTCAAAAGTTAAAATTATTTTAAATTTTAAACTAACTATGCTGAGTGTTCGCTGAAAGGATTGTTTCGTCGAAAATTCCATTCGTTATGCCTAATAAGAAAAGTGCATTATCTTTCGTATAAACAGGAAAATGCAACAATTCATCCACGATAGAAATCATTTCTTGAGGAGTTTTTCGCATTCGATTCGCAAATTCACCTAATGTTCGAATGTCTCTCCAATCTTTGAATTTACAAATTTTTGCCATAATCTAAATTCAAACCATTTTTTTCCTTCTTTTTTTCTTTTTTTTTTTTTTTTGATTTCAAACAAATTTTACGAAAATACAAACAGTCAACAATAATTGTTATGAGAAATTAAAATTATAACTCTGTGATCAAATAATTATAATTAGCCAAGAATTCTGAATTCGATTTCTTTTTTCTTTTTTTTTCTTGTTTTTAAATGCTAAATTTGAGGATTTATTTGTAAACCTGAGCTGCTAGACGACATTCTACAACACGTTCGTTATACTGAGAAGTTGTTGCTTTATTAAGCGCTTCTCCGGTATGAATCACAGCGAAGAGAGCATTTTCGGGAAGTGTTACTGGTAGAAATCTGAGTGGATTGAAATTAATTAACATTGCCGAACCTTCATTAGCTAAAACTTCAATTGCTTGATCCATACCACCACCTTCAACACCGACGAATCGCTCCACTTCCGCACACATTTCAGCAAATTCTACCTGAAATTCATTATTTATTGATTAATTTATAATGAAATTCAATAAGCACTATGACGTCAATTATTCTTAAGAAATTAGTGCATTAATTCGATTATATGATAGATGAATTGGAATAATATTTCATTGCGATTTAGTAAAAATTTTAGCAAATTCTATATTGAATTGAATGACAAATGATAAATAAAGTTGAATTATTTTAAATGAAAATTTATAGTACAAATTATAATTCTACCTTATTGATAATATCAAAACTTCGTCCCGAATATAATACGATTGTTATCAATGCAGCAGCGCATACAAGAGAACTGGAACTAGAAAGACCAGCACCTGTTGGTATGGTACCTATAATTTGAAATTTGAGATTTGAATAAATCTTAAGCTCTGAATCTATGAAGACTGTAAAATCTAAAAGTATATTATAATCAGACGAAAATTGCCTTTTAATCAAATTCAATATTTAAAATCTAAAAATTTCATTGCATATATGAAATCTATATTTATAATTAATTGATATTTATATATAAATTTATAATAATATTGGATTTTTCAGATCTACAGACAGTTTAAATTTAATTACTATTACTTTACAGATATTCGTGATAATATAATAAGTTATTAAGTAAGAATTTCAAAATAAATACATGATTATGAACATACCATGAACCAATACTTTCATGCCTTTTGGTGGTATATTTAATCGTCTTATTGCACCTTTCCAACCACATAAAAAATAATGAAACCATTCCGGTTTTTTGCTACCAATCCATTCATCGCGAAATTTAAATGTATATGCTCTTGAAGAGAGAACAATTTTTACTCAATATTTTACATGTGAAATTTTAAAAAATTCTTGAAAAATTTCAAAAATTTAAAAAACTAATTTACACAATTTAAATGTATGCACTCTTGAAGAGAAAACAATTTTTACGAAATATTTTAAATGTAAAATTTAAAAAATTTTTCAATAATAAATTCTTATTTATATTAGAAAAAATTTTTCTGTAATTTAATTCAACACAATGACAATGAAATTTTAATAATTATAAAAAGACGAAATTTTATTTGAAATGTCTACGGTAAAAATAAAACTTTACTCGAATTTCTTATTGATATTTTGAAATACAATTTCATCAGTTTCATGATTTGATGCTAAAATATATGTTGAAGCATTTATTGCCATTGGTAATACACCGTAACCACTATAATCAATATGTTCGCCTGTAATTATTATATTTTTTACTAAATTATTGATATTTCTAATCTATTATAATTAGATTTTATTACAACTTAATTATAAATTTGGCATCATTATTGAATAAATCATTTAATACAAATCAATATTCTTTTGTGAAATATATATTATTTTATTATATTCTAATCGATTAATGTATATTTGTTCATTTCTTGCGAATAATTCTTAAGATATTTGTTATAATTTAATTTAGGTACATCTTTTATGAATAATTTAATTATCCAAATTTAGTACCAATTATTTTTCAAATAATTCATCTATTATAATGAATAAATCTAATGTATAAATGAATCATATAAAATTTAATGAAAGAGTAAATTTGTTTTTTTTCGTATCATTTAAATATTATTTCAATTCATCATTTTTTTTTTCATTGGATGTTTTTTATCTATTCATGAATAACTTTTGATTTTTTTCAGTTTTTATCATACAAAAGAAATTAAATTGATTTTTTCCTCTAATTTGAACACTTAGAAAAGTTACATCAAAATTTTTCTCTTTTTTTTTTGAGAAATATCGTACAAAGACTAGTAAAAAAATAAATTTATTTTTTTTTATTTTTTGAAAAAAAAAAAAAAAAAAAAAAAAGAAACCGATTAGATTAACTCTTCCTGGACAACGAACAATATATTTTGGACTACAATTGAATCGTTGTTCGAATTCCTCCTTCAGCTCATCAAGATCCATTTATCGCTAATCGCCGATATTAAAGCTGATTTTCACTCTTAATGTTGCTATATAAATGTAAATATATCATTTCCTATATAAGATATTGAAAATGGAAATATAAAAGATAAATTGGAAATGGAATTGAATAATTTTTCAATCATTTACTTTTTTGATTTACCATTTCGCTCGTCATTTTTGGATATACATAAAAGTGATATGACAAAATACTGAAATGATGTTGAACGATGCGAATATTTTAAATGAAATATCAAGAATGGATGAATTTTGGGAGAGAAAAAAAGAAGAAATGAATTGACATTTTTTATGAAAGAAAAAAATCGATCAAAAAAAATTTTTTTAAATTATTCTAATCACAGACATCTATTTATGTTCCGTCTATATTTTTCACTTTTTTATTAATATGATCACGTAATATAAAGATTACAATTTTTATTTTTTATTAAATGAAATCAATAACTTTTTTTCTTTTTGATATTAGAAAGTTCCAATTGTTTATTAAGTTTCAAAAATTAACGAAACGAAGAATTGAAAAATTGGAAAAGATGAAAAAAAACTTTCTAAACTCTTTCGATAATTCTCGCAACATAAAATGGGTCAATGAAAATTCGCAACCTTTTTTTTTTTTTTTTTTAAAAATGAATTAGTCAAAAAAACCGGAATGACTAATTTTGATGACATGAAAAATGATCCAAACTAAGCAACAGATATGTCTAACTTTCCATGAATATTATAAAAATATCGATAGCAATGATACTGAAGATGGAATGAATACAATGATACGATTTTCATGTTTGCAAAGTATTTGAGTTTAAAAATTTTCAGAAAATTTCGAAAAGATAAGCCCGTTTTTTCAATAAAATTCCTTCTTTTTAAACCATTATTTTAAAAAATTCAGATTTCATCTTGAAAACTATTTTATCCGATGTATTGATCGATTATTTGATGCGAATTTCATAAAAATATTAAAATAAAACGATTAAAAGTTTAAAGAGAGAGAAATGATTACTAATCAGTGGAATATCACTTTATTACTGCACCAAAATCAGTTATTAATTTTAAGGATTTCCTTTTGTTCGAATTTGAAACAACAAATTTGGAATTCAATTTGGAAAATTTCAAATTCATTTTTAAATCCTCAGCAAGGATCCGAGTCATGACACTTGCTAGAATAAAAGTAACACTTTAAATTAATTTCTTTTAAATGTAATATTCTAAAAAAAGAAAGACAAAAAAAAATTTTGAAATGAATTTCAACCAATTACTATTACAGCAGTAAAGAAATTTTCGACTAATAAACAAGCATTGTTTAAATTAGATGTAGAATCAAAATGAAATTGAATTATTTGGAAAAATTAAATTTAAAATTTAACAATAAATTTTGAAAATTTCAAGTGAAATAATGCAACAAATAAGATAGAATGGAAAATGAGCAATTCTTTATTGTCCATTCATAAACTATGCGAAATTTTAGTATGTGTGTGATACAAAATAATATAAATCATTTGTCATTGTATGAATTTTGCAAGCATTCAATCTTGTAAAAAAGTTAGACAAAACATGTTTTAACACAATTTAAAGTACAAAAAAAAAGAGAGAGAGGGAGAGAGAGAGGGAAAACTATTGAAATAAAAAGAGAAATTTTTGAAATGATTTTTTCCTTCTTTTCGTTTGGAAATATTGATATTTTTTATTGAAAAATATTCATTATTACAATATATTACAACTTCTTTATATGCCAAAAAAATAAAAAATAAAAATGAAAATCAATCTGAGCGTCGATTTTCAAGCGATCCAATCGACAATGATTTTGTCGAGATATTCTCATCGTTTCAGTGTAATGAAATAAACTAAAAGATAAGAGATAATTATAAATATAAAATAGATATATATTCATACACATATCTCCATTGATCTATATCGATTGATCTATATTGATTGATCTACATTGAGACTAATATGCATCATATATTTATTCATTTATTTTTGTATTTATATTCACATCCAAATGAATTTAAAAATTGATCTACAAAAAATAAATATACAAATTTCTCTATGTAACTATTTATGTATGTGATTATTTTTCTCTTTAAAGTTAACTTTAAACTTGAATAAATTATATAAAATTTCGTAAAATTTTTCTCCAATATAAAATTTAAATAAATTAAATAAAATTTTTCTTCGATCTTAAACATGAATTCAAATTTCAAAAAAAAAAAAAAAAAAAGAAACCGGACGAAAATTGAATAAAATTTTTCTTCAAAATTAAGTGTGAGTTTAAATAAATAAACATATAATATGTTTCATTTATTTTATATATATATATTAATAATATTCGAAATTTTAATTAATTCTATCACTTTTTAAATGAAAGAATAGAAATTGTGATTGTAAAGATGTACGATGTATTTCAAAGAAAAGAATTTTAAAATGTTTAAATAAAAGAGAGAGAAAATTTGGAGAAATGGTAGAAAAATGAAAATGGAAGAAAAAATGAATTGATATACAGTTGAACAAGTGTAAAAATTGAATGAATTTAATTGACGAATAATTAATAAATAAGCAAATATTGACCAGAAATATTGACAGTAGTATAAATAGTTATTTTCAAATCATTTTAAGAAATTAGTAAATGCAAATTAATATTAGTATGGTGATAAACACCATAAATCATATCACATCATATCCAATCATTCTCATAACAATTAATAAATAAAATGGATTTTACACCGAGAAACAGAAGAGGCGATAAGCATATATATAGGACATGCCAGACGCCACATGTCCAGGAAGAGAATAGTCGGTGGTCATTTCTGTGGTGTCCTTTTTGTCTTATATTCGTATTTATATCTACTTTATTGAGGATTATTACGTAGAGGGTTACTGTAAAGGGGTTACGGTATAGACAGAATTACAATTACAGCATAATAATTTATGTGAAATTATACCTAATCTTTATTTATAGATATTTCAATATTTTTATCTTATTTTCAAATTTTTTTCTTTAACCAGAAAATTGAAATAATGCTTTTAAATGAATTTTTATGTATACTTTTATTTATATTTATGTTTTCATACTTGTTTGTATCTTTTTTACGTCTATATTTATACGGGTACTTATATTCATATTTGCATTTGTACTTGTATTTGTATTTTTACTTGATTGTTTATTTGCATTTATATTTTCATTACATCCGAATTTGTACCCATTTTGTTACGATTATTTGAATATAATTTTGTCAGTAAAGCGGGACGATTTAATATAATAAATTCGATATAATTTGGATATATTTTTTTAGGTTACGACAATGAGCTTGTTCGGTGGACCGAAATTAGGCACTACTTCATCTACTACTTTTGGTGCTGCAACTTCTACACCAGCTTTTAGTTTTGGAACTGCTACTTCGGGGTTATTACTATTTTTTTCTTTTTTTTTTTGAAATATGTGATTAATCTTTATGTTTCCATAAAAACATTTAGAGGTAGTTCGTACGGCATATGTGAATAATTAAGTTTTATTAGTTGTATTTTGATTTATGAGAAAGAAAGTAATGTTTAATTATATCAACAATGGCTTAGTTTAATTTAAATCTCAATTTAATAGTAGAGGAAATATAGGCATTTAATTCGTCAGTGTTCCTGATCTTTTTTTATCATAGTAGTGAAGGAAAAAGGAAAGTTTATCAAAATTAAGAGAACAAGAAGTCAAATATAAGCAGAACAATGGCTTACTCTGCTTAACTAGTTAGATTAGAAATATGGGAAGGTTTTAGTCATTATCAAATTGCTATTTATTTCAGTACAGCCAGTAAACCATTATTTGGCTCCACGACAACCACACAGCCATCTTTGTTTGGCGCTTCAACAACATCCACCTTCGCGCAATCTGGAGGTTTATTCGGCTCGAAACGTAACTTTCTTTGTTGGAATTGTAGTTTGAAGTTTTTTTTGGATTAAATTACATTAGTTTGCTTGGAAAGACAAAGAAGTAAGGAGAAATGATACCTTGCCTCACATTTTCTTTTAGCCATTTTGCAGTTTGTATCATAAATATTTTTAACCTTAGACATATTATCAGTGCATTAATTAATACTATGATTTGAGTAATGTTTTGAAGGTGAAAAAAGTAGTAGCACACTTTTTTGGTCATCTTTTCAGACATATTTGATTATATGAACTTTTAGTCTTCCGTTTCTCTTTATTTTTCATATGTTTTACGAAGTTTTTTTTCTGAATTATATTCAGAAAACCAGAAATATATTTAAATTGACTATTTCGATGTTGTAATGACTAATCTTGTTCCAGCAGGGGCAACAACTTCAACTTCTTCAACAAGTCTCTTATCATCTGGAACGAAACCCCCTGGTTTGCCGGGTATTTCAACCCCATCAACTGTACAAACTTCACAAATTTCGACAGTGCAAGATTTGATACAGGTAGAATTGCATTCCAGTTCTCAAAAGTATGCATTGGTAGCTTCCATTTTGATTAAATGAAGAATGATTTTCAATTTAGAATGTCAAATTTATGATCAACATTTTTCAGATATGAGGAAAAGTTTTCTTTAAAAATATTGATTAGATATCTTATGTAGTTAAAGTAAGTATAAAAAATAGTTTTCTTTAGACAACCAAATAAATGTGTTTTCAGAACTCGGAATGCCTCATTCGGTCTTTGACATCACCAGATCTTTTTGGAGATGAAAGAGATGGAATTATTGCGAAATTAAATCAGCTTTTATCTGCATGCGGAATTGGTAATGGGTATTATAAAGGTGATCAGCAACCAGTTTCCTACAATGCAGAAAACCCTTTTTATCAGTTTAAAGCAATTGGTTATAGTAGGTATGTAGTGAATTGAACATTTTTTCAAATAAATAAATTTGAGTTGTTCGTTCCATATTTCGTTTTGTTTTGAAGTATTAATATGTGGTGAGATATTTGAAGAAATAACTTATTTTAGTTCTTTAGACATATAAAATATAAGCATCATTATCTCAGCATGTATTGCGTGGATAGGCAATAATTGTTATGGATTGAAACATGATGTAAAACTTCCACCCACGATATGCAGTAGGTTTAATTAAATGCACAGTTTATCTAATGGTTATTGATTGCTCATAGCTGAGTGCACTGAATATCAAAAAAAAAAACAAAAATCTTTTCTTGTATGGGAATTGTTTATTACTATGTTTCAGAAGGAGTGATTATTGTGATAGCGATGGTATTGTAGCCCTAACTCTAGGAATCAATTATGAGCAGCTTTCGAGTGCTACCCAGAGACAAAAATTCATAGATTCTATGAATGTAATACTAGGCAATAATACAAACGTCCGAGCGCATATTGAACTTATTCGTCCACTCCCAGATAATCAAACTGAAGTAAGCTGTTTCAATTTTAAACTTATCTATTAATATATAGAGAAAGAGAATGAACATTACGAGTAGATTAATTCCTCAATCTTTATTTCATTTCAAATTCAAATTCTATCTGTTCATTTTATTTTGTTTTGTTTTTATTTTTCCAGGTTTTGCTATATGTAACAGAGAAAGGCAAAGGCAGGTCAAGTAGCAAAGAACTGTGTGCTTTCTTGAAACAACCTACACAAGATACTCAACTGAAAAATCAACTTTGTGTTGTAAATGTTCTCTCGCGTACAATAGTGGATGATGTGAAAAAGAATGCTTTCATCAAGAATCCTCCGGCGGGTACAGTCGATTTTGAATTATATCCCAAAAAATTGATTTTTAATTTGGAAGCAGTTCCAAATCATGCCTTTGTTTAGGATTCGATTCGCAAATTTGGCAACAAGCTGTTCGAGATAATCCGGATCCTGATAAACTGCTTCCTTATCCAATCCGAGGATTTGAACAGTTACGTAAAAGACAAGAATTGCAGGTAAAAAAAGTTTACATTTTGAAAGTGTACTTTTTACAAAGTGTGGAACATAAATTACCTATTTTTTTCATGGATATGAATAACATTTTTATCTTACTTCTGCTATTAGAGTAATCCTTTTAGGCGGCAGAGATACGTCTTGAAGAGCGTGTTATTGAGGAACTCAAACAAAGATTAGTCCAAATCAATAGCAGATTAACAGCAGGACAAAATCAGTGTTCGTATCAACGGTTCGTTTTTTAGAAAATAAACTTCCGAATTTATGGGAAAGAAACTTTTTGTTGTAAACTGGTTTTCTGTGTCATTATATTCCGCATTCTATTTTATATTTTGATTTTATTGCCTTTTTTTTTTTTTTTTTTTAGACAGAGACATAAAGAATTATCGCATCGTTTGTTACGTTGTGTAGCAATGCAATCTCTCCTTCAACAGTATACATTTAGCATAGATTGCGCCGAAGAGAAGCTTGAAACACGTCTTGAAGCATTGAATGCATCTCTTATAGCACCGAACCAGATCAAGGTTTCAAATTCATTTAAATTGAAGTTTTAATGTTTTGAAGAAGTCTATTCTATAGTTTTCGTCTTGATAGTTTTTCTTTTGCTGACTTTATTTTCGTGTTTAAGAGTCGAATAAATGATTTGTTAACCGTTTTGCGTGACGAAGCAGAAACTCTGAAAGCACCGGATGGAACGAGACTAAAACTAACTGAAAGTAATGTGGCACAAATTAAAAGGTTAATCTAATTGAGTCTTATCAATTAATTATATTTTTTTTTTTCGCTTGCTTAATCATTTATATCTTTAACACTAATTTTGATAATCATTTGAATATTTACCCGTCACTTATTTCGAAATTTCCAATTTCATTTTCAAAAAGATAATCCATTTTCAAAATCGAAACGAATCCTCTAAATTCCTATTAATTACTAGAAATAATTGATTTTATATTGTATCTCTTTGGAACCTTTAACCAATAAATCTGTAAGCTTCACTTTTTTTTCCAGATACTTATCTCGAACTCAGGAGGCACTTGAAGCAGTTATTGATGTAGTACGTGAAAGCACTGATAACCTTGATATTATAGAAACACATTTAAAATGATTTCTAACATTCAGCATATTTGTTGTTAATACTCCGTCATACTGCAATAAATTGATGTATTGACTTCACATTTTCACCTTAATACAATGGGCTGGCCATAAATAAAGATATTCTGCTTGTATTTTGTTCATCTTTCGCCTATGTTTTCGTCGTTGTTTTATTATTTTAATATAATCAGTTATCTTGAAACTCTAAACTTTTTCATTTAATAATTTCGTACCAAAATTTCTTCCAAAACTTTCCAAATTGGAAAGAGATTTCCAAAGTATTTCGCCACTAAATTTGTTCCTCATTTCTAGCATAAGGGGGAATATTTTAGATACCATCGCTCCGCTATCAGTTATCTTGTCCCATTATCAGTTGTCTCTTCGTATTTTAGAAGTGAGAAAACGAGTCTGTGGCTAGGAGATTTAGAGGTATTATTGCCGATTTTGATACAAATGATATAGAAATGACTGAAAGTACTTTCAGTTCGAAGAAATGGAAATTGATAAAAATGATGAAAAACCGGGAACAAGTGTTTCACATGATGAAGTGAGTGAAGATGAGAAACCAGAGGAACATATCTACAAAGTGTTGGGACATGACACTTTTGTAAATTTGAAGAAAATTCAGTAAGTGAAAGAATTATTCAATAAAACTAACTCAAATAATTTTGTATGGAAGTTTTGAACAAAATCAAAAGTTATCGATCCTTCTTTCGATGGCTGAGACAGTGTTGTATTGGATTTGTTGTCATGTGATCTCAGGAAAATGAGATATAGTAAAAACAATAACCAAATAATCATAAGAGTTGTAGCTATTATTTCTTTCGTAATTTCCAGTGTTGTGCCAACATGGATTAAACAAGGTGAAACATTTACATCAGAATTGAATGAAGAAAGTTGTGCAGAGCTTGATTTTGTCAAAGGTTTGCATCCTTTGATTGCACATCGTGTCAAGGAGCACCTCAAGCAATGGTATCCTGTCCAGCGCGCTGTTCTTCCACATCTCATATCTGCAACTAACGTTTGTTCGATTTTCCCTCCAAGGTTTTAAATTAAATTAATATAACATGCCAAGTAATCATGTCATTAATGGAGCCAATATATGAAGCTCATTTCTTTTATATAAATCCAACATTTAGTATGCTTTTCTGTTAACTTTCACATCTGTTTGCACAATGTACAAAAAGAAACTTCTGAATTGATAGTTTTTCGAACTTTTATCATTCTTCATCAAATAATCGATAAATTATGTCATCTTTTACTTCACCCTATATTAATGGCTGCGTTTCCAAATGAGGATAATGCACAGATTTTCAAATTTCGCTGATTTGTCAGAGTTCCATGATGGAACAATGTGGAAAACTTATAACGTTCCATAAGGCTTCAAAACATATTGATCATAGGCTTACTTCTGCTTTTCTATAACAGTTATTTTTGGTAATGGATATATAAATTTATGGATTTTCAGTCAAATATTTTGTTTTTTTTCTCCAAATTCTTTTGATACCCTTCATTATTATTAATTATTGCGTGTTTTTCAGAGACTTGGTAATTAGTTCTCCAACAGGTAGTGGTAAAACATTGTGTTATGTAATTCCAATTTTGAATGCTTTACGTGAATGCACGATGATGAATTGTCTTTTTGCATTAATTGTAGCGCCAGTACAGAATCTTGTCGATCAAATAGAAAAGGTTTGTATTCGATAAAGGGTATGAATTTCGATCTGGTCAAACAAAAATGTGTCAAGTTTATATAAATGTGCTACTGTTGTAATAATCATCGCTTTTGAGGAGTTCAAAAAATATAACGTTTTCAACATTCGTATTGCTTCGCTGTGTGGAAGTCATGATCTTAATGCTGAACGACAACAACTCGAAAGCGCAAGTATAGCGATAGCAACGCCAGGTCGTTTGATGGAGCATATAATAGATCTGGATTCCCCTATTGATTTCACGCACTTAAGGTTTTTAATTTACAATTCGAATCTTAATTCAAGTTTTTCTGAACTTTGTAAAGACTTATTCGGAGTTTTCGAATACTTGATAGTAGACGAAACAAAATTTTAAGTTTGCGAACATTGTCAACTATTGCTTTTTTTTTTTTGTTCAACAGATCAGTCTTAGTAAGTAGCATAAAGTACAGTTGTTTACACAGATTTTACACAGGATTATATTACTGTTTCTTATTAGATTTTCCTTAAATTTACAAAATTTTTTCAGATACTTAGTAGTAGACGAAGCAGATCGTATGTCACATACAGCTCGTATCGAATGGCTTGATGATCTCGAGGCTGTTGCAAATTGTAAATACTTATTTTTATATAAAACTGTAAAAACTGTTCTAAAAGTAGAATAGAAATGATCTATCTATTTTAGCAGCAGCATACTTTCCTCTAAATAACGATAGGTTATTATCTTGCTTTACATTGAACGCTAGCTAGGATGGTAATTATCCAAAATACAGTTCAGTGTTATTATAATATTTTTCATCATAAAATATCAGATATGAAATTACTATTTGATTTTCTTTTTCTTATGAGTGGAAAGTTATTCAAAAATTTGTTAGAATTTGTGTCATGTTTTCATGTGAAAATGTTACTGCTAAGAATTCTTAAAAGACTCATTCATAATTAGTAAATAGATATATCTTTGATAAGGATAATGCCAAATCTTCAATGATAATCATGCTCGATTGAAAAATTACCATCTTAAGGAAGCAGATTTTTGTCGAGCAATTACCGTTTCTTTTGAAAATTTGATTACTTATCGAGTTGTTCCATACGGGAAACAATCTTCTCTGAAGGAAAATTATCAGAGATGTACCAGTACGTGACAAGATGTAGGAAATTTTAAAAAAGTGACTTATATGTCTTTTTTTTTGTGTCAAAAGAAAAAAAGATCTAAACAGTCTTATTTTTGAATAGCCTGTCTCTTAGTTCTCATTTTCCATTATTTCAGATAATCATAACTGTACCACAATTGATGATCTTTATAATGCAACTTTCTTGCAAAAGATATTGCTTTCTGCTACACTATCTTTAGATGTTGAAGATCTTCATGAATGGCGCCTTCGATATCCTCGTCTATTCAAGTATGAAATTTTATACTTCTGGTCGAATAATAACTGGTTTTTATTTACTATTTCAATTCTTTTATTCTGCTTGAAACCATGCAATTATCAATCTTGTTAATTTATTTTTTTCCTACTTTTACTCATCAAATTTCTTAGATTCTTCCCATTTATTGCTTGTTTATTGTAAAACAATGTTTTCTTTGCAGAGCAGTGAAAAATGATGTCGTCGTAGAGAATGAGTCAAATTTGAATAATGTTATTATCCCAGCATCATTAAGGATCGAATATATTATTTGTGATTCAAAATTTAAACCACTTGCAACACATAAACGAATCGAAAGTCGGGAATCCTGGAAAAAGATTCTAATATTCGTTAACAGCAAGTAAGCTCCATATCGAAATTGATGCCTTGTATGAACACAAAATTCAAGAGTGTGTTTTTCTGTAATCCAATGTAAATTTGTTAAAGAAGGAATGTTTTTAAAATAATTTCTTAGAAATGGTTTCAAGGACTTGATACAAATTTCAGTATTCTTTTTCTTTTGCAGAATGGCTAGTTATCGACTTGCAGTACTTTTGAAAGTGCTTAGCACTGGAAAATATCAAGTCGAAGAACTCTCATCAAACCTTTTCGGTAATAGACGACAGAAAGTACTAGCAAGGTGCAGTTTGATTTACTAAATGTTCAGATCTTACTTTTTTGAATATTGGTAAAAAATATGAATTTTGTAGTCCTCTTTGATATCACGTGATTTTGAGTGAAAAAAAAAATTCTTATTATTACTGTTTTTTCATAAAATTTTCCTAACTCATTTTATTTTACCATTGGCCATTCTTATTCGCCATTCTTAAATGGTTTTGAGCATCTTAATAGCGTTAAACAATGTGTCCTTTTCTATAAAGGTAGGTCAGTCTGTCTCAATTGTTGGACGATCTGGTAGTGGTAAAAGTACCATTTTAAAACTTCTGCTCCGCTTTCATGATCCAAGCAAAGACAGCATTACTATTGATGGGCACAACATTAAGTTAATCGCATTAAGTAACCTCAGATTGTTATTTGGTTTAGTACCACAAGATCTTCCTTGCGTCACTACAACAGTTTCTAGTTCTGGTGTTACCACAGTAGCTCCTTTGACAATTTTTATTGTTTTTGCAGTTGCTAAACTGGTTTTAGTAGCATAACTTATCAAACTCAGTGTTTCTAAAGTTAGTAATAAAAAGAAGTCTCAGAAGAGGAGCTTTCAAAGAGGAAAAGCAAACAAAAAAATAAAAAAATCAGTGCTTGAAAGTCGATCAATTGAAGAAAGTTTTAATAAAACTGTTAAAAGGCAAGGTAGTGAATCGATTTATTCTTTTTTCAAAAAATTATTTCAGATTCAGGAAAGGAACCACAAGAGTGCTTATTTCAAGTGATGTCTTGTCTCGCGGGATTGATGTTGAGGATATTGATGTCGTAATTAATTATGATAAACCGCTTAACGAAAGATTATTTGTTCATAGAGTGGGGCGAACAGCTAGACGTGGTAAGAAGGGAAAAGCCGTATTTCTCATTACAGCTAAAGAAGTAATATTTTTTGCTTTTATATATTTGTTTCTCATTTTTTTTTAAATACTCCCTCCTTCTATTTTAGGTTTGAGTGACATCTGTTTCCATTTTCAGAAAAAAGATTTCCAAACTACCCTCGAAAAAGTTGCTTTCACCGGAAAGGTCAAAGAAAGGAATTTCGAAGGTGTGAAAGATGCTGAAACAGAAGAACTATATGGACAAGCATTAGCAAAGCTTAAAGAAGCTTTAGAAAATACGCAAAAGGTAGTTTTTCTTTGCAAAATGGAATTTAAAATGATAATAAATGATAAGTTCTGTTTTGCTGTCTTATTTTTAGGAAAAAAATTAAAATTTTAATATATGATCATCTTCTGTTCCAAAAACTGGTTTGTTCACAGTGTGAGAAATGACGGAAAATTGTTTCTATCACAGGATTTATAATTCATGAGTGTCACTTTAAAGTAAAATAATGCCATATTTTATCTAGTCGAGCACACTTATGTTCTAGTGAAGGCACTGTGTAACATCTGCTGTTCAAATTTAATAATTTTTTGATCATACATGATAGTTTTGAATTCTCATGATAATTTTTTTAGATGAATATCAGGAAGAATGGAAGTTTCAAAGGCAGACGGAAAAAAGTTGCAAAATCATGAAATCAATGTTGTAACTACATAATTTTCTTCAGGATTTTAAATTTTAAGTTTGTGAATTGATCAATTGTTGTTATTGTTTTCATTGTTCAATAAATTACTCCTAGTAATAGTGTTAAATTTACAACATACTATCTGGTGATTATGCAGATTCACATTCTTTAAGTTCATTGTAGAAAAAAATTTTGCAAATTCTAGCAGTGTAGAAAGAAATTTTTCAGCAGGTCGAAGTTTGCCAAGATCTGAAATGAAATGTTAGCATTTAAGATTATTTTTTACTGAATGTTAACTGAATTGCAACAAAATGGACAAAAAAGTTTATCCATAAATTTTTTTTTTTTTTTTTTGTCTTAATTTCATGTTTTTGTGTTTGCGTTTTGCATATTTCCATCTGTTTCACCCAATCGGATATTACTAGCAGCCATTTTAGGTTTTTAAACTACTACTTATATAAATTGTTATCTGAAGTAAAGAGAAGATGACAGTAGTGTCCCAGTTGAAATTTTGAAACAAATAAAGATCCAACTAATATTTCCACTAATTTCCTGGAAGTTCACAGCAATAAGGTGAAGCTTCACTAGAAAGTTATTTGAAGTTTCTTTGAATTCTTCCACCAAGCCATCGATTTTAATTACTCAGTTAATGGAATCGATAATCAGATATAGAATGTTATTATCCACAAATATTCAAACATTTATAGCTGTTACGCGTTTGGTAATATAAAACGATGACAGGAAGTTATTTTATAACCGATCTTGTTGCTGATAGCTTATCATCTGAAGTTGATGTGGATTGGACTGATGCTGAACTATATACACCGTACCATAAGCAAGCCCTTCTTTATGAAGTTAGTTCAGATTCAGCACAATCCTAAAATCAAAATATAAAATGAAAATTTTGATTATAATGATTAGGATGTATTCATTCCAATTTTCTTTATCTTTCATAATATTTAACATAATTAATTAAGTCATCAATTTATAATAATTATAATCGATTCTAGGCATCAATTATATTTTTATATTTTTTGCAGTATGCTGATTGCGTGGCCGTACAAACGTTGCTAAGAATGGCAAAGTTACCATTTAGTTCAAAGGAACGTCCCAATGCTGAATTTATGTCGCCAACCGGAAAAGTACCCTTCCTGAAGTTGCAGTCATTTTTGATACCCGAATTTTTGCCAGTTATTGATTTCCTTGCGAAACGCGTAAGTAGATATTTTGTACAATTCTGTTTTTGATCCATAATCTTTTCATATTAAAACAGTTTTCATACCAAATATTTTAAAATCTCCAGTATTTAAAGCTCAACATTTTTTTTTTAAAATTTAAATCATAGCTCAAATTACTACATATAATTATAATTAATTTTTCTTGCAGAATATAAAATTATCCGCTGGCTTGACGGATCTAGAACGAGGCGATATGTTTGCACATATGGCTCTTTTCGATGAGATTCTTAAAAATGTCGAGGTAAAACAGTCAATTTACAGTTGTCAGATGTTCAACTGTACTGGAAGTTTTGTTTCTGACTGCTAGAAGTGCTTTTTTTTTTTCAACAAATATGTTAAAACTTCATCCTAAATATATTTTGCGTAACTTTTATAGGGTTTAAACATATTTTTTTCCTTGAAAATTCTTGTTGACTGTACCTTTATGTTCATGTTTTCTTAAATTTTCATAACATTGCGATTATTCGATTATAGATGTATACTATGTGGATGGACAAGAGGAATTATTCTCAGGTAACGAAATACAGATATGGATCGGTGTATTTCTTTCCGTTGAATATTATTTTACCAATTACAAAACGACGTGAAGTGAGCAACTACTTGACTGCATTGGATTGGAAAAATAAATCAAAGGAATGCATAATAGATCTGGTGGATCGGTGCTTCAAAAGTTTGTCGTCGAAACTTGACCACAATGAGTTAGTTCTTTTTTCAGATTTTTTAAATATTAAATTGATAACGAATTATATTTTATTTTAGAATAATCGATTTTAGAATTACATGAATGATCTTTCTCCACTTGAGAAATTTCCACTTGAAATAAACATGGGCATCCATGGTTGTTCCTAGTTCTATATTCGAAATTTTCTTTAATTCTAAAAATTTTCAAAATTTTCACTATATTTTTCAATCCTTATCTTTTAAGATATTTCCTCGGCGATTCACCAACTGAATTAGACGCTCTGGCGTTCGGTCATTTTTATACCATTTTGACAACAGAGCTGCCGAACATGGAATTGAAGAATTGTCTTCGTCGATATTCAAATTTAGTGGAATTTTGTCAAAGGATTGACAAAAAGTATTTTGTTGAAGAAACAAAGAAATGAATTAGATTTTCAGATTGCTGCTGTATTTTAATGCTTTGAAAAATTTTAGTTTTTAACAAATGTGTTGAAAAAGATAGCATTAACAAAGTTTAATGAAATGCAAAAATTTTAATTTATTCGTGTTTGTTGCTGAGTGCCATTAATAATGTCAACAATTGTTCAGTGATCATTTTAGAACAGTGTACTTTAGATTAATTAGCAGAATCATTGTAATCAGTTTGAATTAAAGTGCTTTTTTTGAATCATTTTCAGCATTAGTATGTGAAAACTTGATTCTTTTCATGCGTAGATTTTATCTCACAATATACAAAAGCTAAAATTTCATTGTTTACGCTGAGATCGATAGATCGATAGGCCAAAACCACTTGCTACCGTTATTGTAGCTAAATATACCGTTGTTAAGGCAGCAAATGTTCCAGCGAAAAATTTCTTATCAACACAAATTCCAGCAGAAAGCCTCAATCTCTTCTTCTCTTCTATATCTGAAATTAACAAATTTGCCAACCAATACATATTTTTCGTTAAAAATAAATTTTTGAACAAATACGACAATTAGTATAAATTCAAAGAACGAAATTTAAAGGACAGATTATGATAAAATATTCAATTAATTTCTTCTACTTCAATTCTATATTTTCAAATTGCATTGCTTTTCTTTTAATTTTATTTTAAATTCTTAGAATACTATAAAACTTTAGTACAAAGAAATAAAATGTATGAAAAATATAAGTACTTTGGTAAAGTAAAGAATGGGTTGGTTGATCAATAACATGAAGTTTATGATGTACTAAATTATCCATTGAATAAATTTCAATATTCCTTTTTTCTTTTTCCACTGATCGTTTTATTCGTTCTGAGCAATCCTATAATGTTAATAATTTCAAATATTCAAACTAAAATGAAATTAAAGGTAGGAAGGATTAATGCGCTTAAAATAGATAAATAAATTAGCATATTTTAGTTTATAACATGATTTTCAGTCATAATAAGAAAAAGTAATTTAAGATGATATAGGAATTTGTGAAATATAAAACGCTATTTATAGTTTAAATTAAAAAAAAAAAAAAGAAAGGAAAATTGAATCATTAAAAATTTGAAAAAAAAAAAAGTGAAATAAAATATTCCTTACTTTTATGAAAACAAGAATCATCAGATTATATGATTAAATATATTATATCCAATAGAGGATTAAATGAAGTAAATAATTGCAAATATAACATAAATAATTTCATATGAACATTTAAATCAGAAAAATAAATTTATCATTAAAAATAAACCACTGATAAGCTTACCGGTTGTTTAGGACACAAATAGTCGGTGTTATTCGTGATAATAAATTGATCAAATTTTCGTAAACATGTAGCAACTGCGCAAGATATCCATACTTCATCAGCATCCGGAAATTTAAATGCTAATCCATCGGCAAATGCCTGAAGTAATAATTGATTTTGTTGCATTAATTATAAAAGAAACAATAATTTTTTTCCTTTTCTTATATTTTTTTTTTAAAATTTTATTGAAGATATTTACAGAAAGATTTCCCTTTTTTAATCATTACTTAATCAAGTAATGCTTTTTTCTTCTGCAAAGATTGCTTTTTGTTGAATTTAAAGAGAAGAAGGAAAGTAAAAAAAGAGAAAAAAAAGAAATAAATATTTTTATTAGATTATTTCAATTAACTTGTTTAAAATTTAAATTCAAAATTCCCTTTCTCTTTCTCTTTTTCTGGCTTTCTTTCTCTGATTTCTTTACCAGTCAATTTTTTTTTATTTTTTTATGATACGTTCATCTGAGGACAAAATATAATTGATGACAATGTGTTCTTGAAAATTTTATCTGATCATATTTTTAGATTTCTTCAAAAATAAAATTATTATCAGTCATAGCTTCTTTTATGAAATTTTCATATTTGAATTTTCCATTTAAATCTTAAACACATATATATGTGTTGCACACTAGGAATTTTTGGAGATTTAAATTAATTAGCAACATGATCGGATTTGACTAAGAATGTGGCCAGAATATAATCGAATTAACCAAAAATGTGATTAGAATAAAGCCGAAATTAATCAACAGTATGATTAAAATGTAACCGGAATATCTGAAAATGATTCAGAATATAATCCGGAATTACAAAATGTGCACTTATAATTATCACCGATCATGTACATCATCATAAATGATATTAATTCGAAAAAAATAATTATTCTAAAACGGCTGATTTAGATATCTCTGTTTTTTTCAAGTCTTTGGCTGCTTATAGGCATAAATAAAAAAGATAAAACACCTGTGACAGATTAAAAAAAAAAAAAAGGTAAACATATCTATATAAAAACATGTGCATATTCAAATGTAACGTTGTATGAAAATTTCAATGCAATCAGTGAAGAACTTTCGAAGATTTAGGGTCAGTAACAAGAAATATTTACATTTTTATTCAAATAGAATAAAGAATAATAATACCTTAAGATTACTGTCTGGATACTGCACATCGGATACGATCAAAGAATCCAAGGAGCAACCATTTTCGATTATTTTTATTTTACGGCCATCTTCTGCTTCCACGGAACATTCTTTTATCCATATACCATAAATTCCTATGGAAATGATATACTTGCAAATTTCTGCCAAAACTTTAAAAATTAATCGATTGAGAAAAAGGCATTAAGTTCTTAATCTATTGCTTTGAAAATTTGACACAACATTATACTTGAATACGCGTATGTTTATAAATATTTATTGTTCTTTACTATTATTTGTTATTTTTCATCATTATTTGTTATTTATTATTATTTATCATTATTTATCATTACTTATTATTATTGATTATTATTTATTATCGTTCAGTATTATTTATTATTATTTAATTATTATTATTAGAGAGATGGGAGGAAGAAGGAGAATGAGAGAAAAAAAGGAAAGCGGATTATTATTCTTATTAGAGAGATGGGGGGAAGAAGGAGAATGAAAGGAAAAAAGAAGACGTAGTCAATAAGCTCCGCCTCCTCGCTTACTTTTAGTTCTCACGGACGTGACACGTGAAAAAAAGTAAATATGTTTATGTAAAGCATGCGCCTATTCGAACGCAAGGTTGTGTCGAAATTTGAGAAGAATAGAATCGGTGGAGAACCTGCGGAAATCATTGAGGAGTAACAGGTAGCATTTACATTCTTATTTATGTAGATTAACAAGTTTTGCGTAACTTTTAAATTTAAATTTGCTTCAGTATCACTTATTATTCTTACTATTCTCAATTATTTCAATTAATCCATAATTTGAATATTTCCTGATTTCTTATAACTCAAACAGGATCAGATCCTTCATAGTATATTAATTATTATTCGACCATAGTTTAGAAAAATTATAAATTACAATTCTCTTAAGTGAAATGTTAATTTAAACCACAACTTTAGCCTCTGATCTAAGTTAGATCTTAATTTAATTGGAGTGCTAATTTAACACAATAAAGTTATCCGAAAAGAAAATATACTTTATTACCTAATTTTTTTTCACTGAATTATAACTTCTTTCTCAATTTCAATTTTTTTATCTTTCCTTAAAATTTTATGCGATAAAAATTATTGATTAAAAAGAAATACCTGTTTGAGAATTCAAATGCCAAATATACATCAATGGATCACCAACAGAGACTAATTTTGCTGGTTCAATATCTGGATCCGGTACACGTCCCTGAACAATCGTTAGATTCACGGATGGTATATCAGCTATTCCAGTAATCATACCACGTGTATTCATCTCTCTGTAAGTAATACATTATAATAATATCAATGATAAAGGAAATTTTGAATTTTCAAATTATCTTTTGATTTTTTTTTCTTGGATGGATTAATATTTCGACAAAAAAAAAAGAAAAAAAATTAAATTTTCTCAGTTTTATTACATAATATCCGGCCTACAAAAATAATCAATACATGTAGATCATGATCAACGTCATGTTTTCATTTACTTCTTTTATTTATTAAAGAAAAAATCAACCATTTAGAGATATTTTCTATTTTATTGCATTATTTGCTTTTTTTGTGTTTACGTTCGGCAATGAAAAAAAATTGACAGTAAAATGATTACGCAAATAAAGAAAAGAAATAAAAAAAAAGGATCATAAAGTATCTAAAAAAATCAGAAAAAAATAAACCAAAAATTAGCAATTTGAAAAGAAAACAATACAAAGAAAAGTATACCAGAATGAGAGATTTTAATTTTTTGAATTATTTTTCCTTATTATTTATTACTAATTGGAATAATAAAATTTACAAATTTAAATTGAAATTAACATACCTTATGAAATTGAAGTTGGTTGTGACCTTAAAGGATTGCTGTTGAAAAATGCAGTGTACTGCAAATGAACGATCATCGGCAGTTACAAAATTTGGATGAAAACTGAAGACGAATACCGCAAATACTTCAACTTCTTTTGCTTCAGACTAAAATTTGAATTTTTTTTTTTTTTTTTAGAAAGTACACATTTCAATATATTCCAAACAGACTATCAGATTAAGTAAGCTACTTTCTTGAGTTATGATAAGGAATATATTAATCGGTTGGTGATTTGTTTGAAAAAAAAATTAAATAATAAAATGAAAAATTGAAATTATATTAAAGTTAATACTCAAATAATAGATTATAAATTTAAAGTAATTCTGCACATATTTTATTCCACATTATTGCAACAGTTTTACAATTAATTCATGCAACAAAAATTAGTAATAGCCAATGGTTAGTGAAGATTTTTGATACAATGTCTTGTATTTCTAATAAATTTTAAATTAAATAAATGAAATTTTTTTTTAAATTTTCCAGAATTTTTTGAAAATTTTCAAAAATTTTTACAGGAAAATAAGCTGTTTGTTTTGTTCAAGTTAGAAAGAATTAGCTGAAAATTATCTGCAAATTATTGATTTTTAAAAATAATTTGACTTTAAAATTTTGTTCTGTAGTGCTGATTTTGCTAAAAACTTAATTTTATTTTAACTTCAATATTGAACAATATTTATCCAGTGATAAATTGAGTTATTCGAAAGTAAAAGAAGAAAAAGAGTAATATTAAAATGATTATGATATTTTTAATACTACCAATCTAATGATGCTATCAACAGTAATAAAATAAATTTTTCTAAAAAAAGTCATATTAGCTAATATGTGAAACTTTTTAAATACAATCATTGAATATGAGTAAAGTAATCAGTAATAGAAATTTGAATTAGTACTAAACATTTGGAATTAGAAACAATTACAACAAAATGTCATCTTTTCCCAAAATTTCATGATTAAAATCAAGAAAAAGTAGACGAGAAAAAAATAATTTTCAAATCTAAATATATTTAAACCGTTTATATACAACTTAAAAAATGAATTTAATGCAAAGATGGCAATTGAAAAAGGTGATCAGTAAAAAATAAGCAGAAATAAAATTATAGTAACACCTAAATTGCCTGATTTATCTTCCATTAATCCGAAAATTGCTTATTAAGTGCACACATCGTAATTTAATGTGTCATTTACTGTATTTGTTAACGTATCAATCGCAAATACAGTAGTAATCAGTAAGGAATGAAGTAAGAAATGTGTCTTCATTCTTTTTTTTTTTTTAAATATCAACTAATTTTGTCATCATTTTTTTTTTTATTTTACATGGGGAAGTGCAAAAAATAAAGATAATTATTCATTTTTGATGAGAAAATTTAAATTTTGAACAATTTAGGAAATTATGGATCATTTAAAAAATAAGTCCAAGTAATTTGAATTTTTTAGCAAATAATTCCAGAATGTTTTTATATTTCATTTCATAAATTAAAATTTCTTGTCGAATACATCTATTACTCTCATCTAGTATGTTTGGAAAATAATAAATTTGAGATGTAAATACTAAATTTTTTAAAATTTTTACTAGCATTTGATTAATTTCATCTTAGGGACAGTTAAAATGACAATAAAATATGTTCGAAATAAAATGAAAAATGAGGAGGAATAGAGAAAGAGGAAGGAAGAAAAAAAGATGATCAAATTCCAGTACATATCAATTCATCGTCACACGAGAATGACAACCTTGACCTCAAGTATTGAGAAATAGTCACCTTGACTCAAGTAATTTTTTCTAAATAAATTGATACGCATCGGTGATTGGAATGATTTATTTGAAAAGAAATTATTTCTGATACAATGAATAAAGCAAATAAATTGACTTAAGAATTTCAATACGATTGAAATAAAATTTCAATTCGAATTCAAATGAATTCATTTTTAATGACATCAAATTCTTTAATTATTTCAGTACAGTCATTCATTCATAAATAACAAAAATATTCCATATTCAGTCATTTTTTCGAATAATTTTTCTGACTTAATTTATTTAATCTCATTTGTTCAACTTGCTTCATTTATCATGTTTAACTTAAACATTTGATTTACTAATAATTTTGATTGAATATTAAACTCTTTTACTAAATATTAAATTTGATTAAATATTAAATCTTTAAACTTGAAAAGATGAGTAGCTATTTGATATCGCTTCATTAATTATGTGTTGCTAGCAATACGAAGTAAATAATTTAATCAATTAATAGATATAAAATTGTGCAAAATTTCTATTAAAATTCCCAATTAAATAACAATGAAAAAAAAGCAAAAAATTTTTGCAAGAAAGGAAAGTTATCAATTGTATAATTATTTTGAAACTAATAATTCGTTTATATTAAATGAATTTTTAGTTAAGTGAATTATTAGGACACGCATTATCAATAAGTGATATTATCTTAGCATTAAAATACCTTATCACTGCCTTATCACCAATATAATTCCTACCATTGGAATAATTTGTCGTTCATATAATTGTTTGGTCACAAAAAGATTTTTTTCATCATTCATGTAATTTTTTTTACCACCAAAATAACTATCGCATAACCAATATAGATTTCTTGTCGTTTACATAGCTATTATATCATCCGTATCATTGCTTTATCATTAAGATAACTTTTTTATCAGAAATGTAGTTTTCTTACTACTCATATAATTATTATGATATGGTTGCTTAATTAGTACGAATTTGATAAATGCTAATTTTATTAGATCAAATGATGCGATGCTTACATTCCGTCGCAATTCCAAACCACATTGCGTAATATGATTTAATGGAATTGAAAGTAATGGTGTCGTAACATTTTCGCTGAGCGAATAGGTTGCGGCACATCCATTAGTTCGTCGCCAATTCTTGACAAAAACAACACCTTCAAATAATTCTTCGGTGGTACCTTCGATCGTTATATTCTCCGGTCCACATGTTGCCTGAGGCATCCCTATAATTTCAGAAAATATTGATTCATTTTTTAAAAAAAAAAGAAGAAAATTTAAAAATGAAGATTTAAAGATAAATCTTTTTTTTTTCAATTTTATAATTTAGCAAATTTGAGATAATAAATTTTTCAATATTTCAAATTTACTAAATTATAATTTTTTTTCGAATTTTTCAAAAATTTTATATTTGAAAAAGAAAAAGAAGAGAAGAAAAATATAAAAAATTTGAGAAGGCATCTGATTCATTTTGGTGAAGAAAAAAGAAAAATTTGAAATAAAGTATAAATTCGAAGATAAATCTTTCCACATTTTTTTTTTCAAAAAATATTTATAATGTTTAATATTTGAAAAAGAATATGAATAAAACAATGATAAACTGACCAATTAATTTATTATCGATTTTTTTCGCCACAATAGACTGAAATATGAACTATTAATTAATTTTATAGCATATTATTATTTCTCGGATTAATTCATATAATCTATGTCTTATCATTTCTCAAATTTGTTATATGTTTTATAAGTCTCTATTGACTCATTTCCCACTTTTGATATTTATATCTCATGAAATAGATAAATTTCATTTTCTTACAATGATGACGAGTATTTTTTTTTTTTTTAATTTCTTTCTTTTCTTAATTTTTGTCAAAAATTTAATTTAAGTTGATTTTTCAAATTATTAAAAAAACAAAGCAAAAAATTAAAAAAAGAAAAAAAAACATACCAATAATACGCTGAGAAATTGTAAAATTAAAAAGAGCGGGAACATAATTATTCTGAAAACCGGAAATAAATAAATTAATAAACAATAAAAATAGTTCAATATTAATGGAACAAATTATATATATATAAGAAATTAAAGAAAGAGAATGGGACGGAGGAAGGGATACCTTTGTCAGGTGAAAAGGATAAACGATGAAAGATGAATGAGGAAAAATGAAATTATTACTATCATATCATTATTATTAGTAATAGTAATAATAATATAATAATAAGAGGTGTGAAGAAAGAAAAGCAAACAAAATGAGCAAATGAAATTTAAAAAAAAAGAAGAAAAAGCGTATGAAAATGACTTTTCACATGTATGTATTACATGTTATACAGTTTTAAAATGTCCTTGACCTGATATGATTAAGGAAAAAGTTTTAGAGAATGTGAGCGAAATTATCCGTTATAAAAAGGTTTATATACCATCTTGTACAAAGCAAATATTGTTTTTATTTAAAATTTCTTTTTCATTTTTTTTTTTTTTTTTTTTTTTTTTTTTTTTTTTTTTTTTTTTTTGGATATGACAAAACTTCGATCATTTGATTTTATGAAAATTCAACCACAAAAAAAAAAAGAAAAAGGTGAACGAAAAAGAAAAATTGTTTGAAATTTTTGTTTTTATGATTTTCGAATTTATCGTTTGTTTGTATATTTATTATTATTATGCTATATTATAATTTAATTGTTTATTTTCACTTTCACATGCAATTATTATTTGCACACGAATGATTCGTTTTAATTTAATTTTTTAATCCGTATTAATTTCATAATTGATCGAAAATTAATTAAAAGAGGTCAGCTGAAGATGAAATGAAATGAATAAAAAGGAACATAAAGAAAAGGAAGTCACATAATTCAATTTTTATTGAAACTAATTTTCCCTTTTTTTTTAAAAAAAAGAAAAAAGAAAAGGAAAGGCAATGAAGTGAGAGAGATATCTGATGAACATTAAAATGTATTACTATGAACTCATCCCTTCTTTGATTTTCCTTTTTTTTTTTGACCAAAAATTTGGCTTAATTTTCTTTCAATTTCTTTTTCATATTATTTGTTACTTTCTTGAATTTGATAATTTGAATGGATAATAAAAATTTTGGATGTTATTGGAATTAAAATCAATGTTAAAATAAATATTTTGCAAAATCAAGAGAGATGAAAAAAATATAATCCCAATAGTGGTAATTTTAATCATTCCTTAGTTTAATTTAATATCAATTTTCCAATGAAATTCTCAACAAAAGAATATAATAACAAATATTTATCGTTTATTATTTATTGCATATTGCACAAGTAATAAAATAAAATCATCTATTATCATTATCATTATCACTATTATTATTATTACTATCACTATCATCATCTTAATTTTTTTATCCTACTTTGTGCTTCATTCATAACATCGTGAAGACCATCTGCATCAAGTTCATCTAATAATACGCTAATAGCAGAAATAATTCGTTCTTTCCGATGACGCTGCAAATCAAAATCTGTTAATTTTTTTAATCATAAACTATTATCTTAAATCTAAGCAAATGTCTGTTGAAAAAAAAAATGAAAAGATTGATGAAAAAGTAAGTAAAATTTAAACTTACAGGTGTTAAATATGATGCTGATCTTGGAAGACTGATACTTCGCTGTTGCGACAAATGTGAATTGTAAAATTGTTTGAAACCATGAGGCATATCTTGCATACTGCGAAATATCATCGAATTCGGTTTATCAGATTGTGACATTTCTAAGCTGAAATAATGCTTCATTTGAATAATAATAGTATAAAATTTCTCAGTATAAATAATATTAAAATAATTTAAGATAATTATTTCATTATCTTATAATTTCATTGTTTTCATGCTTATTTAAGTTAATCATTTTGTTAGCAGCTAACTAGTCATGCAATTATTTCATTATCTTCTGATTATTTATCAGTGGCATAATTATTTCATTATCTTATCACTTGACTATATTCATCCTTATCTAAGTCAACTATTTCTGTTAGCAATCTGTCGATGATAATTCATAAACTTAAAAAAAATTTCTTGAAGTTGTAGGTTGACAGAAATTAAACAAAACAAATTAAATAATAGAAATTATTAAATAATAAAAAAATTTTAGATGTTATTTTTTCCAAAAATAAAACTAAAATAAATTTTTTGGGTATTCATTAATTTGACATAGTGTAATTTTTAGCATGAAAATATCTTATTTAAAATCTTGCCATGAATTTTGATTATTATTATTATTGTTTCCCATTTCAATACTTCCTTCATACACAGATGTAACCATTCGTTCAGAAGGTTGCCATTGAATATATTCCGGATTATGCGTTGAATCACTCAACATTAATTTTCGAATATGAGGATGATCCGGAACAGTCTTATCAATAATCCGATCATCATAATCATCATTACATTTTTGATTATCTTCATTAGCACTTAATAATTCATCGATTGTTACCGCTGAAAAAATATTTAAATATGCAAATGGAATCTGCATGATTATTAAATAATTATGCATCCAATGATAAATATCAACTTTATTTATTTCAGTGATTATTGAATAAAATAAACAAAAGTTGTGGAGTAAAAGTTAAACATTGCCAACAAGAATTGAAATAATGATTGGATAATGGTAACTAGTTTTCACCATGTAACAAAAAGTTCAACAATATTTGACCTTTGTATAGATTATAATTAATGAAAATGCTATTATTAGTGCATTAAATTCGAATAGATTTACGATTTCAATAAATGAATTCCATAATAACGCTTATCATAAATATGCTTACGTTTATCATCCAAACGTGCAAGGTTAGGTAAAATTCGCAAAACTTTGGTACGATGTTCATTATCAGCTGTACATGGATTTTCGTCAATCCAAAGAATTTTCAACAACTTCAAATCTTTCAGATGCTCCAATTCACTTAAACTGCTAATTTCGTTTTTGCGAAGATATAATTCTTCGAGTAGCATGCAATTCTCCAATGGTTTTAAACATTTTACTCTATTCATGCTGAAAATTACCACACATTTATATTAATTTAAAATAATTTAAAACAATATCTTAATTAATAAATTATATGTCTTAATTACATTCTGCATACCGTAATTAATGGATTATCTGTCTTGTACGGCGCATTGTTAGATTATATGTCTTAATCATTGGATTATATGTCTCAATGACTTTTAATGAATAGATTATGTTTTATTTTATCGATCAATTATCAAACTTCATATTTTTTGAAAAAAAGAAAAGAACCTTAGAGAAAGGATTTGCAAATTAATCATCTGAGAACAAAGATCGATATCATCTATATCACAACCCCTAAAATATTTATAATATTCATTTACTAAATTCTAAACATGGAAAAATAAGACAAATTGGCCATAATGACATCACGTAAGCATACGTATTGTTCGATGATTTATGTTGATGTTATAATGAGCAAACATAAAATTGATAATCGTTTCATGAATTTCAAAGGAAGTTATCTTACATCGGTTTATCAAATTTTACAATCCGCTTATTATAATATCAATATAAACCAATGAAGAATACGTGATTTACGTGATGTTATTTTGAACAGTCTATCACATTTTCTTCAAGTTTTAGATTTATCAGCTGATATCATTGAACATACATTGTTATGATATGAAGGATGTGTAATTAATAAGTTGTCATTAATGCATTTCAATGAATTGAATACAAATTGGAAATAATTATAAATAAATGATCGCAAATACAAATAAGATTTATGTTAATAGATTTAAATAAATATATCTATTTATTCATTTTGCAATTAAAATTTAATGAAATATTCTGGAAAGAAAGGCATAAAATTACCATAAATTCAATTTTCGAACAGATTCTACAGTAATTTTAGTACGACTATAAACGATCGATTCGGTTAATCGAACCATATTTTTGTCACGGCCTATGTGTGAGAGATAGAGCAGAGAAAATAGCAACTGATTGATGATGATAGTGATGATGATGCTTAAATTCCCAATGCTTTGTCGCCAGTAGCTATTGAGGCCAAGTGCTTGGCTCGATAACTACATTATTTTGAGGCCTATTGTCAATCTATTTATGTATTGATTTTTGACAAGTTGGAGAAAATAGATGCAAAAAGCTAACTAATCGATCAGAAGAATTTAGCAAAAATTTCCAATTTCATCAAAATATACATTGCATTAGATTTTCATCCCGTCCATTAATTCATAAATTTTTTTTGCATAACAAAAAAAAATATAGGAAGCTAAGAAGGTAAAATTTATCAATCAAACTTTTTTTACTAATTAAATCATTTAATTGTTAAATTTTTACTTGCTTAATTACCAAACTTTCTTTAGTCATAGTTTAATTTAAACATTCAGAAGTAACCGAAATTAAATAATGTTAATGAAAGCCATTTTTGCATATATACTTTTGACCTATTTCATAATGATGAAATTTGACCATTATTGAGTTGCAGCAGTGATCAAAGATTCCAACTCGATTTTTCAAATAACTTCATGAGAAGAATTGGACGCGTGCCAACTTCTTTAGATTCAAATGACTGGTGTACGTGTACTCACGTGTGTATGTTAAGTGTGGTTATGTAAATATGTAAATATGCCACATATGTATACGCCGTATGTATAGACGTCTACGTGTAGGTGTCTGCACGTACAGATATGTCACGTGTAAATGTGTACGTGTAGATGTCACGTGCATATGTATATGTGTCGAAATGTGCACATGTAGATATGTCACGTATATATGTATACGTTAAATGTATGTATGTGTGTGTATATGTCACGTGTATGTGCATACGTGTAGATATGTGCACGTATCGCGTGTATATATGTGGAAATATGTGCACGTAAAATATGTGATATTTGCATGTGTACGTGTAGATGTGTGTATATATGTGTGTCAAGTACGTGCAAATACACATATGTATGTATGCGCGCACATTGTTTTCATACTCTGAATTTACTTCCTCTCTTTTATTGATTGTTATTAAATTTGAATTTAACAAAAACTGGCCTCTCATTTCCATTATCCCTGTATGCGCGATTGTTTGCATTATGTTATGTTAATATGAACACGAAAGTGTATGTGTTTTTGTAAACTCTTTTATAGCTATGTTATCGGAAAATTAATAAATTGATTTCACTTTACACTTTTTGTCTATTTTATTTTGCAAAATTATCGTGAATAATATTATTTAGAAGTGGCTATGAGAAATGGAGCTGTTAAGGTACGTAGCCGTTTACGTAAACGATGTACGACATCTTTGAATGACAATCAGTTTAGTCCCAGTGAAGAGGAAGTACCGATCATCAAAAAAGGTTTGCTTACATTATACTCATTGATAAAAGCATAGTTATAATTTTTTTTTTTGAATCTGGTCGAAATTTTTTTTCCGGATCTATTTGGAATAAGGTTCTTTTAACCTTTTGTAAAAGTTTAGCAAAAGTTTTATTAAAATATCCAAAAAATATATAAACTGACGCCTTCTTCGAACTTTTTACATTTTATTTAGAATCTTTTTTTCTTGTGGGATGCTGTCGAATATTAAATAATTTCGATTTCATTGTATACTGTAAAAAAATTTTCCTTAATGTATGAGTGAAACGTGGTGCTTCATGGAAGCAATAGAATTTTACTTCTGCCCCTTTTTAGTTCGTGTTGTATCTCTAATATAATGTTTATTAATTTTAAGAAGCAAACAAAACAGATATTCCACAGCGTTCATTGTATGTCTATCGAAATGAAGTTACTGGAGATCTAGACAATTTTTCTGAAGACTACTGTTTTTCTACAGGTTGTCCATAATTTACAAATCTGTTACTTAATAGTTGTTTCGGGTTTTTAGTTTTATGAAATTCACTTCTTCAAAAAATTTGGTTTCAGATAAACTCCTACATTTTTAATGTTTCTCATTTAACAGTTTTCATTTAATTCGGTTTCATGTATTGTTAAATTATATTTGAGGATTTTTGGATTAATTTTTTGGAGATTATCCATTTCTTATATATTTGTATATATACCTAAACACTTATATTGCTTTTCAGATTTTGCAGAAGACAGGGAAGATTCAGATGATGAGCAGTATTTGAAATCAAAGCGAAAATTTTATATTGTTGCTGAAGGTGAGCGAATGGAAGAAACGGAATATTTTTTGTTTGGAAATTCGATTTCTAACTGCTAATTCTCAGCACCAGACCTTTCTCATTTTATTATTTCATTTCATTTTTGTGTACATTAATTACTGTCTTTTAGGCGGAAATGCACCAGAACTATATAGGACAGATTTAATACAGAAAATGAAACAAGAAGAAGATAGCGATACATCATCAGACGATGAAACGGCATTTGTATCAATGAGTGATCATTGGAAAGAGGAATGGAATCGTGGTGTACAGGTAATTTTATTTTTTTTTATCTTAATATTTCTTGCCATTTGATGCAAAGTTTTCTGGAATTATTGTCATGAATTTGGTATAATTTAGGTCCCACTGTCTAAAAATTTGCCGGATTTTATTGTTGATCACTCTCCATGCTCTTCATTTGACATTTCACGGGCGCAGTCACAAGTTTCTTTGAAAAGGTAATTACCTTACATATTTTTTAACTCTCTAATAATTTTTATTATTTTAATTTTCAATTTGATGTTCTTTCATGATTTTTTAATTCTGTGAAGGAATGGTTCATTGATCTCAGTTCATGATCGTCGGTATATTGGTAATAAACACAAGCATATAATTATGCCGAAATTGCGTAATTATCAAACAGATCAACTTGATTGTATATTTCTATGCAAATTAAATGAAAAACGCATCAGTGGTGGATTACCACCAATAAGTGAAAAGACTTTCGGTGAAGTTATAGATAAATTGGAAATATCTTGCTATCAGGTACTTTTTATTGCGTTATTTGCACTGGTTCGAAGTCAAGAGTTTTTTAGCCTTCAGGCAATGATTTTGAGATCTTTCGATTGCATATTGAATGTCAAATAAATTCCTACCATATATCTAAATATTTCAGGCAATACATAGTGATCTCTTATCATCTATTACTTCTATAGCCTCAGCAGATGCAGAATTTGATGAAAATGTTTGCTGTGATATATGTCGTCAGGTGTGTCTACTTCTTCAGTTTTAGTATTTAATTTTACGAATGATTTAATGAATTGGTTTAGAACTACAACCATGAATTTCGTTCAGATGTTTTCTGTATTTCCTGTATGTTTGCCTTACAGAAGAAGATCGATGTCATGGACATTAATTATTTTGTTGTTTAAATCATCCATATAATATTGATATTTCAGTGCAGTCTCATTAAAAAGCAAAGAGATTTTATTTTTTTTCTCATTCAAAATATTTGGAATAAACGCCTGTTAATTAGGAAAGGCAACGATTTCTTTTAAAAAAATTTTCAGCCGGATTATGAAGAAGATGATAAAATTATATTCTGTGATGGTTGCAATGTAAGTGTGCATCAGTCTTGTTACGGACTCGATTCTGTGCCGTCGGATGAATGGCTTTGTCAGAAGTGCATAGTTCTTGACTGCAATGTAAAATTTTTTGTATTTTAAACGGATTTTACTTAGAAATTCCAGATGAAGATAAATTTACGCGTGAGAGATATCTATGAACGCTACTGTCATAGTTACACTGATGGACAATTTCTTGATTGTATTATTCTATATTTTTGAAGTTCTTGAAACATCCAAATTCATTAAAATTTTTAAGACTGTCCCTAAATGCGTGCTATGTCCACTTACCGGTGGTGCAATGAAATGCACAAAAGATGGTAATACTTGGGCACATGTTGTTTGCGCGCTTTGGATATATGAAGTACGTTTTGAGGACGCTGTTCATCGTGAACCAATTGCGAATATTAGTGATATACCATATGGACGATGGATGCTTAGGTATGATCATTTTTGTTTTCAAAATGGAAAAATTTTTTGTAGACTTAAGTCATTATGAGTTGTTCTTATCACAATTTGGTTACATTAATTTTTACCATTGGTATGTTGCTTATAAGTATAAATGCTTTCCTTGCATTTCTTACTTTTCTAAATTAGACTATATAATTAACTATTTTGCTGTTTATTTCTGCACAATTTAGGTGTTCTGTATGTGGTACGAAGCTAGGAGCTTGTATTCAATGTTCGGTAGAAACATGTACAACTGCTTTCCATGTGTGTTGTGCACTTCGCAGTGGACAGGTAAGGTGTAGATTTGAATAGGAACTATAAAACACAAAGAATTGTAAATATACATGCAAGTTTACTAGAATTGATATGCCTGTGAAGAAGTTCGTGAAATACTTATTTCGCGTTAAAGAATAATTTGATTTCAGAAATTTTAGGAGTAGGATTGTTAATCATACATAGCTCTACCGTATAGTTTATGTAGTTGCTTGATTTCAGAGTAGTTCATATAACAGTCCTTTTTGAAAGAATTGAAGGAGAAAGATTCCTTATATTTTTTAATTTTAGTGTCTTGTTAGAAAGGCATTGCTATTCAGTAACATGCTTTTTCTTGTTTTTCAATGTGGGACAGGAAAAATGAACAATCTGCTGTCAAATTTTTTGATTTGATTAAATTTTTGAAATGTTGAATTTTTGTTTAAATTTTTGAAAAAAAAAATTTTTTTTTGATATCAGATAATGCGTATAGAGCGTGATAGCGATAATGATAACGATGTCGACAATAATAATGATGATGATAATGTTCGCATGGTTAGCCTCTGCAGAGAACATTCACTGGAGAAAATGTTTCACTCTAAGCTTAGGTTTTGCAATCTGGATGTCTTGTGCGCAACTACACTAAAGGTATTTTTTCTAAGGATTTAATCCAGTTATTTTTTATTGTATTTTATATTAGATGTTACTTTGTCACTTAATTCAGATTCCGATATGATTATAAATTTTTAGTTAGAAGAAATGGAACGCGTATTTTTCTTGTATGTAACTGTGGAAGATGTCGCGGGTATACTATCGCTTAGTGAAGATGTGGTTTCGGACATTTATGAATACTGGAAGTTGCGTCGTATTGATAATGGATACAAGGCACTGTTGAGTGATAAATCGGAGATTGAGCGACAAGTAGCTCTTCGTCTGCGATCGTCTCCCATTTGTGTACTTTCTGGTAGTCAACGGAACGAAACAATAATACGACAAAATTTGGAAAAAGTCAATTTTTTACCAAACTTCTTAACTTTTTGTTAAAATCTCTCTAATCCTTTTGATAAACCCATGATTCCACCTATATTTTCGATGCTTTTTTTCGTAGTAAACATCTTGGCATGGGGATCGCATGACTTTTGTGGAATTTATCAGTGGTCATTAATCAGTTGCTTCTTATGTACACATATAACCTTACTAATTTCACTCATTTGCGAGTAATTATCGTATTTCGGTCATACTACAACACATGGTATACTGCCATGTACATTTTATGGCTTTGTCCGTATAGCGAAATCGATCATATATCAAGCAGTAATTGGTGCAGAAGATTAATGTTATTGATATTGTTTTATTACAGGCGCGGAATTTGTGTTATATGGTAGAAAAACGAGAGAAGACCAAATTATGTGCATTGCAATATTGGATTGATACATACAAATGTGTTTATCAGATGTTGACTGAAAAGAACGTTCCTTACAGCAAGAGAGTCTTAAAACGATTTATTCATGCAATGAGCTCAATGCAACAGACATCATCAGATGCAAATGATGCCGATTCATCAGAAAATTTTCTTGTTTTATCACCATCGAAGTCTTATTCATCGCCAAGAACGCCATCTCCTCCTCGAAAGCAATTATCAGTAGACAATCGCATTCGTGAAAAAAATGGATTATCGCATCATTTGCGAAAATATGCTATGCAGAAAGTTCTTTTTGCAGCAGACAAATTTATCAAGAATTCCCAAGAATCGTTTATCTCGGGTCATTATAATTCATTACGGGCATAATTTTAATGAAATTCTTATTCATTACTTTTTTAGGTCTTTATTTTGTGAATTTGAGAATTTTGATTAGTCGAAGTTAGTGTTGGCTTGTAAATGTTTTCATTTTATTGCAATTTGACATTTCCTGTGATGTAAACATATAGAAAAGAATATATTCCTAGGTATTGATATGAACAATAAGCTGAGAAATATTTTTTTACAAAACTTTTTTGTGATTTTAGAAGATTAAGAATGAACAGTTATTCATTTTTATGTTTAAAATACTTTTCTGCTTTAACTTAGAAGTTTTGAATTTGAATAAAACTTGTAAAATTTTTTTAAAAAAGAAATCATCTTCATACCACGGGTAGAAACATTTTAAATGTGCAATTGACGTTTCTGATTCATTGTACTTTTGTTTTCGAAACACATATCTGAAATGATTCATAGGTAACATCACTATCCTTCCCGAAATTGATTTCGTTGTTGTACTAAGTTGTAGGATTTATATTAACGATTTTTTTTTTCGGGAAGAGGATTAATACAGAGTTCAAGTCTTGATTGCTTTAAAGATTTATTAAATATTATAATAAACTAATATAGTAATCCAATAAACTGAATAGCACTTGGTGTTCCACTTAATGATTGATCGGAAGTTGCATTAATTGTTCATTTTCTCGTTTTAATTGTCTGCAAGTTTTTAGATGACAATGCTAGCTAATATCATTGCAATACATTCATAAAATTTTTCAAGATTTTGCTTTTTTGGGTTTTTTTTCTTTTTTTTTTTTTTTTTTTTTTTCTTGATTAATATAATCACTTCTCAGGAAAGAAAGAAAGATACTAGAAATTAATCTACAAACTCGAGTAATTTCATTTTAATGTTACAATAATTTTGAGTTTAGTCACATTTGTTACTATCATTTGAAGTTCATAACAAATCTAAATTTAGAAACTATTTCTACATTTTTTCGAAAAACTGAAATGAAGAAAATCAAGCAGAAGTGGGTTATACGGACAAAAATATGAGCAATATTGTACCTTTAGCTAAGATGAAAAATTGTATAAATATGAATATTGAACATTGATATATACCATATTACAATTATTGTTATCATTTATTCTGATAATAAAATAAATATCTTCTGGCACTGGAAGTGTTCACCACATATTTTTACAAAAATAAAATGAAAGTAAATTATCTCAAAATCTTATCATCGCAACTGTAATTCTTCAATTCATTATTCGTTTTTATGCATTCATTGGAAATGATTTGTTTGAAGAGATGAATATGGAAATTTCTGTCAAAAAAAAAAAAAAAAAAAAATTCGAAAGAAAAAGAAATCGAAGTTTCATTCTTTCGAACATTTTCAGTTCAATTTTCTACTTGAACTGGACAATTAATTATTTTTTAAATCAAAAAACGATATAACAATGATTTATTAGTACATAGTTGGCGTTTGATCTGAGCTTTAAAATAGTATTTTAATAATTTTCATAAAACGAGACATGTATAAATCGATCGCTAGTGATAGTAATATATTCGCTCAGTAAGCATTATCATCAAATAATCTATGAAGTTATAATAAAAAATTCAAACCAAAATAATCAATAATATATAGTAAAATATATCCGAAAATTTTTTAATTAAAGATTTATGAATCTGATCTTTCAATTAAATTCTATTAATTATAATTTCAATATATTTCAAATATAAAAATTCTTGATATAATTTTTTCAACTTAACAAATAAGTAATTAATAGATAAAATATTCTAAAATCTTTTTGTCGTTGAATACTTTATATGTAACATGATAAATTAGTATTCAAAATGATATCAATTTTTCTTTTTTTAATCAATATAATCCTTGTATTATTTGATTAATTGCATAAATCATCGGTTGATTAAATTAATTCAAATATTTGGTAATTATATTACATGTATCAAATATTTTATAAAATTATATTTAAAAATTAAAATTCGTCAATTTTTAGTCAAAAAATTTTCAGGCATATTCTATCATACATTATTGATTACTTCGATTTCAATTTTTAATTATTACTTCATCGATTATTTGATGATAATATTTATTGTCGATAATATTGCATTAAGAAACAAAAAAAAGAAAAAAACAGAAAGAAATTTAAAAAAATCGATCAGTGATTCATGTGAAAATTTGACAACAATTTTTTTTTCACGAAAATTAAACAAAAAATAATACGGTGATAAAGGGAATTCTATTATCAACAGTAGTAATCAATCATTTGATAGCCTGTCATCAACCTATCACATTTCTGATTGGTTCCTTTAAATAAATCCGACAAATGTATAACAGTTGGACAGTAATTTCTCTTTCGTTTTTTTTTTTTTCCTTCATCATTTTCAAAATTGATTCAATTTTCTTTTTTTCTTTTTTTTTATGTGCCCAGTTTATTGGATACGGTATTGTTAAAAGGAAAGAAGGGAAGAAAAACTAAACTTCCGAAATTCAAAAACTCCTAAAATTTAATCTTTGAAACATTCATATAAAATTCATACATTTTTTTTTTTTTTTTTTTTTTAGTGAAAACAAAAGCAAGAAAATTCCATTGCAAATGATTTAATGAAATTTTAGTTTTTTTTTTTTAATATATTACTAATAAAAAATGTTCGAAAATCGATCGATATATATTTCATAAGAGATATGAATATTTTAGAAATTGAATAAGTAATGAATTATACATAACTGATGATAATATGTGATAAAAATTATCAAAAATAATCATCGATTATATTTTAAATGTTTAATTTCATCCCTTAATTTTTCAATATTAATTGTTTCATTCATTAGTTTCACTTTTATATCTGCATGCTTACACATAAAGATACACAAACATGCAGATATAAAAATTTACTTAAAATATATTGAATTTTTTTAAACTAAAAATATGATCATTCATTTAAATTATTTTTCAAGTATTCGAGTAAAAAATTACAAAATTTTATCAAAATGATAAATTCCTCGAATTATTTCATCGTACCTTTTTTTTAAAAGAATTAAATTTTAAAAAATATTATTAAAATTTATATCATATCTTATTCTTCTAGTTTTTATTCACTTTTTCATTATTATTAGCAGTTAAAATTTTAAGTTTCTATTCTATTTGATCTAATCAAAAACTAGAATAAATTCTTGAGAAGTATTCTGAATTCATTTCTTCAGCGGCTCGCATTTCCGGTAATGTTAATTATGTTACGATGAATTACATCATAGTTTGATAAATAATGATAATTCAATCATTGATATATTTGAAATTAATTTCTTACCTCAAATAATGTAGATCAAAAAAATGTAAATAATATTTTTTAAATTAAAAATTTGAGAGAAAAAATTTTTGAATAATAAAAATTTACTGACATTAAGATATTGCAGATAAAAAATTTCTTCGATATTTATTTCCTTCCATCATTTACTGTTAAAAGATAATAAATGATTAATTCAAAAAAAAAAAATCTTCATTTATTGCTTGCAATATTTTGAAGCTAAAATTTTTTTCAAAGAATTTTGATCGAAAAAAATTTAATTATACTAGATTGCAAAAAAATTCTTTAAATGTTATTGTTCAATATTTGAAAATTATATATAATAATTCAGGAAATTTCATTTTTCGCTTTATTATTTCAAATTTAAATAAATAATATTGAAATAAATTTTTCCATCAAAATTAATTATTAAAATTATTGCTACGACTTTTTTTCTTTTAAGAAAGCTTTTTAATTTATTCATACCTCATCTTTAATCAATGAATATGTCATATTAATGATATTCAACATCAACAAAAAGACATCAAAGTTGAGAAAAGTCTTTTTTAATTTGAAAATAAAAAAGTTCATCAAAAAAATCTTTTATAATTTAGTGAATAGTCAAAACACAAATTTATTAAGACAAAAGTAATTGAAATTCCGAATTAATAAATTTTCAAGAATATTAAAAATTCAAATTAAAATTTTTCTTCTGTTTTGATTTTCTTTAATAACATTCGATCAATTTTTTACTGATAACTTTAAATTGTCCGAATTATTTTTATTAATTATTATTATTTCATTAATTTTCCTTCAATAATTTATAAATAACTAAAGAAATAAAATGAATAGAATTGAAATTTGTAAAATTTCATTAATTATGTAAAATATTTGATTACAACATCGTGCAAATTCATTTATTTCATTGCATTTAATATGATACAAACTAATAATAATTAGTCCTAAATTTAATAAAAATTAGATTAATAGTTAATGCATTAATTTCTCTCTTATATTTTCTACTTATCTTTATCAGTCAATCTAATCATTTAATTTTCTTTTAATATCATAAAAATCATTACTATCATGATAACTTTTTCATTCACATATCTTTTTAGATAGGCGGAATATCATCAAACTTTTGTTGGCTATTTCCAACAGGAAATCTAAAATCTTTTGCAGTAATTTAAATTAATCGAAACTTTTACTTGTACTATTAAAGACAATATCATTGTCAGAGAAATTTTCGAAATTTCAACAACAGTATCATTGCTGGAGAAATTTGAGAAATTTCAAATTTGGAAGGAAAATTTTAGTATTTCTTAATTAAATGATTAGAAAAGCATAAATGAAATAAAAAATGAAAATTCCACGAATGCTAATTCCAAACATTTTCAATAATTTACTCAAAGATGAAGCTTGCATTCGATGATTTCAGATAAGTTATAATTTTCATTTTTAATTAAAAAATATGAAACAAAATTTTACTTTGAAATTTTGTAATTAAGAAAATTTTTAAAATTTGAATGAGAAATTTTATAAAAATGAAAGAGAAAAAAAATGTAGTGATATTTTTAATTTGAAATATAAAATTTCTGAAAGAATTAATCAATAATTTATGCTAATATATTTGCCTAATGCATAAATTAATTGCAATAAATTTTAAATCAATAATTAATAATTAATGTGAATCAGTTTTTATTACACGTTGATAATTTTATATGACAATAGAAATATCTTCAATTGATCTGTTCTGAGTGAAATTACTTTAAAAATTCAAATTTGAATGATAATCCATTTTCTCATTTATTCTACCTAAAAAATAAAATAAAAAATAAAAAGTAAAAAAATGAAAAATAAAAATCGACAATAAATAGTTGTTTTACATTTTCCATTAAAATTTTAAATAGTTTTAACTATTTCTTTTTTATTTTTTAGCTTAATTAAATTCACGAGGAATTTTTCTCCCGCACTTTTGATTATTATTATCAGTTTTGATTGTAAATGAAGTAGCCGCTATCATCTAAATGCTATCTTCAATGATTGTTTGGTTCATACTTGTATGATTATGAGGAAATTGATAAATTTTGTAGTAATTAGCGAATAAAATTAGTTCATACTTTTCCTTTACTTCTATTATTTACAGAAAAAACAAAAAAAAAAAACAAAAACAAAAAGTTTTCTGATTTGATAAACTTTCCCGATTTCGCAAGCTATGCAATTATCACTTATCAATTAAGATTCTGCCAAATTCACACGGTAAATGCAGATAAATATCAATTTTCATGTAAACGCTTTATTTCGATTAATTGATAAATAATTAATACTTTAACAATTAACGATAAGTTCTGCTGAAATCCATCATAATATTTTGCTGAATAAAATGGAAATTAAATAAAAATTTTAATATTTTTCAATAAATGGAAAATGTTAAATTTTTTATTCAATTTCTACTTTATTCAACAAAAATTACTATTGATAGACTTCAAGAATTCGTTTGATCATTGAAACTAATCAATAAATCTTATAAAATTCTTGAAAAATCAAAAATCAAAAACTAAATTTATCATCCTATCAAAAATTACCAAATAAATTCGTTACCTTTGGTAATTGATTGATTTTGATAAATTAAATTTCCTTAAATTTATTTTTTTTTTAAATAATTGATTTCTGTCAGATAAGTAATTCTTTTAAAAAAAAAAAAAAAAAAAAAGAAAAAGGAATTTTTGCCAAATATACAATTTTGAATTGTACTTTTAGAACGAACATTGGTAGGGTAATCTTTCATCCATCCTATTTAACAACCAATTTTCAAAGTCATTTTCCGATCGAATTTTATGGGTTTTTTTCACAGTTAAATTTTCAACTTTTAAAAGGCTAACAGACTGCCGCATCGTAATTGACGTTTTTGATACAATTTGAGAGAAAAAAAAAAATTCAGCGAAATGAAGAAAAATTGCATCATTTTGATTTAATGATTTTTAAATCTTTGATCCAAAAATTTTTCAATCGTTTCAACTTTTTGGCTATAAGATTCTATCAATGACAAATGATATGATTTGATGTTAATCATTGGAATAGAATATATTATGATTGAATATTCTGATAGATCAACTCTTAAGAAATGAGAAAAACTTTTGCTGAGAAGTAAATTTAAAAACAAAAAAAAAAAAACAAAAAAAAAAGAAGAAATAAAACTTACTGAAAATAGTTTGAAATTCGTTACAGAATTAATAAACAATTGTCGTACAATCATTTTATAACTATTACTTCTGTAAGAATTATTATTTTCAATCTTTTCGAAATCATACTGAATCTGCATTAAAATTATTGGGACAAAAATAAAAAGAAATTAAAAATTTAAAAAAAAAAGACAAAACAGAAAAATGATCATAACCTTAAATGACATTTAAAATTATTCAAATAAATTATAATTAAATATAATTTGAAATGATCAAATGATATTTAATCATAAAAAAATTTTAAAATTAAAAAATGAACGATCACATTTGAATCCACAAATTTCCTTCGAAATATTTTTCTAATTTCCTTCATAAATATTTTATCTTTCATTATTTTTCTTTGACTATTTCGTCGTCATCATCATCTTCTTCTTCTTCTCGTTTATTTTTTCAAGAAATGAAAAAATTTTTGAAATAAAAGCAATTTTTAACATACTAAATTAAGCCAAAATTTTAAGTTCTAATTAAAATATTTAATTAATGATGATATTACAGGAACGAAAACACATGGAACAACAGGATAACTTGGACTTGGAAAAGCGTAAAGATGAAATATTATCACATCAGATTAACTTATTTCACAAATGACAATAATAATATGAATCGTAATTGTATGATCAGAAATTATCATACAATCTATGTTGACAAAATTTTTCAGAGCTAATTAATTTCGGATGATTCAAATTGAACAGAAATTTTAATTACTGCAAACTGTTTTCATCATTGTCACCATTTCTCGATGTCTAAATATCACTAATTATCAGCTTATCATTATCTTCATGTCTTAATATTTGTTATTTATCAGATTATCTTTGCTTAATTGATATGACAATTAACATTTCGGTATAGTAAACAGTGATAAGCATATTTGATATGTTCACATACAAATACACAAGCAAATATTTCATACAAAATGCAAAAAAAAAAGAAAGCAAAAAAATGAGATATTTCCGAAAAAAATGAAATAAATAAACTAAATAAATGAAATACGAAAAATTTTCGATTGATGCACAAAGTTCTAAATAAATAAAATAAGTAGATTGAGTAAAATGTTAGTGAACAAGTTTTGGATGAATTTAAATAAATAAATCGGATAGATATAAAATAAGCAAAGTTCACTGAATATATAAATTTAAATAAATTAAATAAATCAATTGAAATAAAATGGTGAAAAAAATGTATGCAAAATAATTTCTTTTTAAGAATAGAAAAAAAAATGAATAGTAATTTTGATTTTTTGATTTTTTTGAAATCAAACCTTTTTTTCCTTATATTCCTACTTCATAATTAATAAATCTGACTTATCGAATTTGATGTTTATCACTTTGGTGAAAATATTAATAAACATAATATGGTACTAAAGTAAGGATTAATTATTATTAATTATGATTTAGATTATATTACATCAATTCAAATAAAACATCATTTTTTAAGCCACTTATATTTATATTCCAAAGTAGTGTGATACTATTATAATAATGATAATGATAGTAATAATAAAAATGTAATAATGATAATGATAACAACCTGTGCTATATTGTCTATGCTTCTAAAGATAGTAATTCAAATATGGATTTCTAAGATAATTCCTTCGATTATACAAACTAATATATCATGTGATTCTTATCATATAATTGAAGAATTGATAAGAAATAATATTCACATTCATCAAATTATTAAGTGTTAATTTTTAAGCGATAGAAAATGAAATAATTGACAGATAAGTTGAGGCATAATGAATGCATGCACTACTTCTATTATCAGTTATCAAATATTATCACCACCATTATTATTGCTGGCAATCTATGTAAAAATTATCACTCATCCATTTTTTAATGTATTCATTCAATAAATGTGCTTCATGATTTTTTCGCTTGCCTTTTTTTTCTCATTCTTCAATCAATTATTAAATAAATACTTGGATTTAAAAATAAAATTCGATTTGATTTAATGAAAAATTTTCATATTTGATTTTCTGATCAATGTTATTGATCGAGTTAATAATGATATTAAAATTTTGAAAACGTACTCGATTGCGAATAATTAATTACACAATTCTTAAATTATCAAATTTTACATATCCATCTGAGAGATCATATAAACATATCAATTCAGTCAAATTTGTTACTTAACTATATTGATACTTAACCACATTTATAATTATATGGAAATTTTTTTTAATATTTTTCATGTACCAATTAATTCTCTAATAATTATTTCATTTTTTAATTCACTAGAATTGTTTGCTTTCAATTTGAACATAATAAAGTAGCAAAAATAGTATTTGGTATTTCTTTAAAATTATATCAAATATACAAAAACATTTATTCATAATAAATAATGTAATATTTTCAAATTGAATTTCCATAATTAATTTTTATGCAGTTTTGATATAATTTATCTGTACTTTCGGTAATTTTTTGAAAACTGAAATTAATATATTTTATTTTTAGTATTCAAATAAGAAATATTAAGTTTTTTTTTTGTTTAAAATCTAAATATTTTACAAATAGCTGGATTTTTTCTTTGGATTTTTCCGTATTTTATTTCGCCTACTTAAATTAAATTAATTTAACTTATTATTAACCATTTTAAATTAGAATTTTTATTTTAAGTTCAATTAAATTATAATTTGATAAATATTGATAGAAGACTCAGAACACAGGCATATAAAGAGAGCAACTCCATGACAGTTACAATTTATTACTGTCAATAGAT
>JAOVVO010000620.1:0-48298 GCA_028564675.1 Onchocerca lupi | reverse complement strand
CCATTTTTTTTTTTTTTTTTTTTTTTTTTTTTTTTTTGCTGTATAAGCTTTTTTTTTTTTCAACTTCAAAAAAAAATTTCATTTTCCAATCAATTACAAAAAATTACAATTAATCATTTTCTAATTACTATTATTATCATCATTATGATTATTTTTAACAATAATTATCCACAACTATACAATTAAAGGATGAAAGAGAAATGAAGGAAGAAGATGGAAGAAAGGAAAGGATGAAAAAGAGCATATTCAATATGCAAATGTACCATCCATGTGGCTACCACCCAACATCGTCATCACCTCATTCTCATTTGCTTTCTATCACAAGTTATAGTTTTTGGCGTTACTGATAACACTTTTAGCATCATCATCATCATCATCATCATCATTATCATTATCATTGTCATTATCATCGTAGTAATAATAATCATCATCATCATCATTGTCATTATCATTATCATTCATTATCATCATCGTCTGTATTATATATGCCACAGGTATAATAATTCTGTGTCCTTGTGTTTATGTGTCTGTACAGATATAAATGTAAATGTTTGTATACTACTATTACTATACAACATCTCTTTATAGATAGAAAGCACATGCAAATAAACCTCAAACATTAATTTACCTATGTAATCAAGCAGAGATAATACAATTAATAGTTAAAAGCCTCAATCAATCAAACAATTATCGATGCTATTTGCATAATCTCGAGAATATGACAGATTGCACCTGAATTTACCTGTCCTCTTCTTCCCATCAATCCATTCATTCATTCAATTCATCAGTCCTTTCTTTCCTTCATCTTTCCCCACTTTTACAATTTCTTTTTTTTCCTCTCTTTTTTTTTTTTGCCTTACACCTGGATGATTTTGTACTATTATTACTAGTGGTACTATTAATTTATAATCTTAAATTTCATCACTAATGTATTATTTACTAATATATTTTATAGGAATATATGAATTTTGTTAAAAATAAATTTATATTATCTATCAAGTTTTCACTAGGATTATTACTATTACTACTATTATTACCAAGTATTATTAATTAATTGTTGTTAGTTTTTTTTCTATTATGAATCCATTGATGGTAACAAACAAATAACTAATATAAATTTTGTTAGATTGAAATAATTTTACATTATATGTATGCTTAATTAATTTAATTAATACATGTTTAATTTATTTATCAAGAGATTAATAATTGGTTTAATTAATATATTGTTTAGTTAATTTAATTAATATATGTTCAATTAATTTAGCATTTAATACATGTTTATTTAATTAATAATAAAAATTGTTATTATTTTATAAAATGATAAGGAAATCTTAAGTTCAAAATTATGCAAATTTTATTGGTTTCAAATAAATTTCACTTGCGATTTTTTGTTTCATTTTTTTTTTTTCAACCATTTAATAAAGGTTTGCAATGTTATTATGAAATATAATTTTAGTAATGATTAGATTAGATTGTTTTGTTTTGTTTTGTTCTTGTTTTTTTTTTTTCGGAAGATTTATATAGGAAATAATTAAAATTGAAAAGTGAAATGTTTCTTTTATTGAATGAAAATTCAAAGGAAATGACCGTAGTGAGGGACTATTTAAAACTTGAATTAATCCTTTCCTCTCTTTCTTTCCCTCCTTCCCTCTCTCTCTTTTTCTCCCTCTTTAAACAATGTTCCAACTCTAAAATTTCAAAACTATCCGAATAATTTCAACCATATAGTTGAAGCCATTGTTTCACAACTTAAAAATTATTCTAATTTATTCTTTTTCCCATCTCTGTCCTTCCTTTTAATGACCACAATTAAGTAACAATAATTATTAATAATAATAACAATAATAATAACAGTAATAGTAATAATAATAGTAATAACAGTAATGATAAGCAAAATTTAATAATTTAAATTTTAAAATCAGAAAATAATTCCACTTTTATTTACACATTTAATTTTCATATTTGATAATTGATCTGATAACCGAGAAATTGCAAATATTTTTCACTAATCTTTCTTTTTATTTCTACAAATCAATTTCATCTTTACTACTGCAATATTTTATTTAAGAATATTCTAGTTTTCCTTTTCATCATCATTTCTTTTTCTTTATTGAAATGGTTAGAAATTTCCTGAAATTTGCATCAGAATACAGATGTTAATTGACATTTAAAAACGTTCCATATGTTATCATTCCAAATAATACTTGAATATTTTCGATCACTTTCATAACTTTACATGAAAATTATATATTTATACTAAAAAGAAAATTGTTATAAAAAAAAAACTAAAAAAAAAACAAAAGGATGTGATAAAAAAAAAAATACAGTTCTTTCTTTGCCAAAATTATTATAAATGAAAAGACAAAAAAAAAAAAAAAAAAAAAAAAAAAAAAAAAACAAATATGGAAAGCATAAAATTTTTTTTTGTTTGCAGAATTATAAAAATTATATGGAAAAAATACGAAAGAATAAATAGTATCACTAAGTAAATAGATCGGATTATGTGAAAAAATTATTGTCAGATTTGAAGCATGCATTTATCCTGAAAAAATTATATATATATATATATATTCCGAAAATTATTACAATTTATTTATTTTAATTTACTTGTTTTTGATGAAATGATCATTTTGCATACTCTAAGTTTCTCTTCTTTCTTCAAATAATATTCTTGCATGAATGATGGATGATGAAAAATGTTATGTACATAAATATATATTGAAAGTTTTAACATGATGGATAAAATGTTTTTAATAGTAATTTCGGTTAATTTTCAAATTTCGAACTCCAATTTAATAACTTAAATATAAATTAAGTTATGACTGCATAGATCATTTATCATTATATCCATTATTTTTGCCATTTTTCGATTTCTTTTGTTTATCTTTTTTCCATAACACACAAATAATTCCATTCAATTTATAATTATTTATGCAAAAATTTGGTATGAAAGAGTTCTGAAAATATTTTCAGCAATCATTTAATCGATAAAAGCAAAAATATTTATTGGAAATATAATCAAAAATAAATTTCATTATTAATTAATATTTACAATCAATTTTATAAAATATGATTAATAATGAGTGATAACAAATTTGTTGATCAATAGCTATCAATTACCAAAATTTTTTTCTGACAGATATTGGTCAATATTGCTTTTTTATCATTAAATTCTAGCAAAAACTTTTCATAATTCAAAAATGTAAATGCTAAATGATCAAATTATAAATTCTTACCATAATTCAGTCAGTTTAAAAGATGATAAGCATATAATTAATTGGTGATGAGACAACAAGAAGCAAGTTATTAATTTGCATTAATAAATCTAATTTTATACTTTTTAAAACTTTTCACCTAAAAAAAAAAAAACTATTTAAATCAGACATAATATATGCATGCATATGATATTCCAAATTACAGTATATATATGTAAGTTCCAAACTACCGTAATTCTTGCTGATGATAAGTTATTCACTATAATCGTTCGTATTGAAATGATTTCCTTAATTATATTCACCAATACATACACATACGACACACATATATATTTGTTGTATGCTTATTTTATACAGAAATTTTCATTAATTTATTTAAATAAGCTTAATTATGAAAAAACTCGTTAATTAAAACCTTCACTTTTCTCAAGATATTTTAATTTTAAAATTAAGAAAAAAAAAAGGGAAGAAAATTTCTCTTCCATCAATCAAAATAAATCGAAGAAGCGAAATGAACAAGTTATTTAGTTTCATTCATTCATTCGTTCATTCATTCACTCAATCATTAATTAAGTCATTCATTCGTTCGCTCGTTCATTCATTCATCCATTCATTCATTCATTCATTCATCCGTTCATTCATTCATTCGTTCATTCATTCATTCATTCATTCATTCATTCATTCATTTCTACAGAGACGAGAAAATATTTTGAAAACAATAAGTTTGTGTGAAATTTAAGAAGAAACAAATGATGTTAATGAGTATATCTGTACTCCATTTTTCGCGTCGTTTGTTTACTTCCTTTTATCGCTAATCAATCTTTTCCCACAATTTTTGAAACTTTTTAAGAAAAAAAAGGAAGAGGAGGAAAAACAATAGTAATCATTAAGTCTTGAAACTTTCTTTTTTTTAGAATAATATTTTACATAATATAATTGATAAAATAAAAATTAATAAAAATATATATATATGGGTATTATTTTTATTTTTCCTAAATTAAAATTTTGATAGCGCAATGATTAGCAATAGCACTATGTTGTTACAAAGGATTCGAAGAAAGCATCATTGACAATGATGACAACAATAATGATAATGATAATTTTTGTTTCCAGTAAGTTTCAATTTAGATCAAGAAAAATAAAAAATTTATATTTATTATCATACGTTGTATTGTACCATTTAAGCATGTTAAGAACTGAATTCCTGTTCATTGTTATCAGCAATAATAGAAGAAGCATATTCGATAACTTAAACAATAAAGAAAAGATTCGAAAAAAAGATAGTATTGTTGTGTTGTTATTTCTCTCAAGCATTCTTCCCGCCAGATAGGAAATCTGAATATTTGAAATAAATTTATAGCACCGGAACTCGAATTAAATATTAATACGCGACTCTAGTTTAACTTATTATTGCTGGACTTAATATTTCATTTCTAGACCATACTTTTTGTTTACCAAGTATTTTATTTTTCTAGCCAAATTTTGTTTTATATGTCATGCATATCATATGTAATTTCTCTATTTTTCTGGATATTAATATAGTTATTAGCTGCAACTATGTGAATAGTAGGTACCATTCTTCGAAACTTTTAATTCTTTGATCCAGGAAGCTCTCGAACAAGACCCCAATACCAAAAATTAAACCAATCTCTTAAAACTACACAACTAGTCCATTCCAACATACATCACTCAGCTCAATTCTGCAAGATTTTAGCTACTATCTTCCCATATTAGAATCAAATGAAATTTATAACACGAAAGTCTTCGGCGAGATCTGTATTCCTGTCTAAGCAGACCTCATACATGTCAACAACAGCCAAACTGACATTTTTAACGCAATTTCAAAGTTATCTTATCCATCTTCAATTTATATTATAATGCAATAAACAAGTACATTTAAAACGCACTCGAACATTTTTAATTCTGATACCAAATTTTTGGAACGACTACGACAGAACGATGAACAATCAATAGCAGTTATAACATGATGATATGGTCGATCATGCGAAACGAATTGCTTGTATCGACAGGTATGGATACACGCACATACACATACACACACATATATGCACATATGCATGCACATATACACATACACAACACACATATACAATACGTACATTCAGACCTAACCACATATAAATCACCGTTATCATGATCAACATGATACCAGAATACTATTCGAGATAATTCATGCAAAGCGAAACCCACGGCAGTTGCTAAAAAGTGATCCCAAAAAGGTCTCACTGGAAATGAATTCCGGAAAAGATATACTGAGGAATGAATGCAGAATGAAAAGGACTCCAGAAAAAATTAGCAGAAGAATTGTTTCAGAAATTTTTTTGTTTCTAAATAAATAGTCACAAAAAAATTTCGCACAAAAATTAATCAAAAGTTCAAAAAAAAAAAGATAACCAAGAGATTTTTTCGCGTGAAACTGCAAAAAGCAAATTCCTGAGGAAATTTTGCTAGGCTAGAAATGAAGAAAATATACTCATAAAAAAGACAGAAAAACTTGTTTTATAATTGCAATTCATAATACCAAGACGAAAGATTTTATGGGAAAAAAGGATGATAAATAAAGAAATCTTACAACATTAAACATACAATTGAAAGAGCAGCGCTTGGAAGAGGAAACAATGGCGAGGTGAAAACAAATCAAAAGTTAAAAACAAAACGGAAAAAATTTTGAAATAGGGAAAAAGTTTCTCTAAAGGAAAAAAGTAAAGCGTTAACGGTGCCATTGAATTTATCTTTTCCTCATAATACGATTTCAAATGAAAATAATCATGCCGTTGTCGATATATAGGTATATTCAAAAATCTGAAGCAAAGTTGAATCCCAGCTGACGGCGCGGCGGTTGCGGCGGTCCATTATATCCACATCCACTAAGGCCCCCTCCATTACCATTACCTTTGAAACCACCATTTATCTGACTGTTATTACCATTACCAGCATTTCGAAAGCCAGAACCACGTGATGTAACGTTGGAAGCACTGCTTCGACCACCTGAATTACCAGAACCTCGACCACTATTGCGAGGTGCGCCACGAGAATTTCGTGAGTCATTAAAGCTATCACGTTCCTGACGTCGAATGCCACCACCAGTGCGACCACGTTCTGCGTCGGAACCCCCTTTTACGCCGCCATTTCCAAAATCATTACGTTGAGTAACATTGCCTTTAGCACCACGCACTTGTCGACGTTCATCGCCACGAGTTCCAAATCCATTCACCTGTTCAACGCCATTGATAAAACTATTCTGAGCTTCATCCGAGCGTCGCTTCGACGACACTTCTGGTTTCGCCTCTAAAAATGAGAACTGTTAGCAATTTATTAAAGAATTCAATATCAAAATATAAAACTAGATAAATTCGAAAGATTACTAATTTCCTTAAGTATTTCCAATCATGTAGTGCAATATGGTGCTTAACATCTTTGAGACTGTATCATTCAGTATTAAACGGTAGTAGAGCGCTACGGTCCTCATCTCCATCTTCAATAATTCAGACAACTACGGTCCTCATCTCCATCTTCAATAATTCAGACAACGAGACAAATTAATTTATTCTTCAAAATAATAGTAATCCTAAAAGCTGGCTATCCATGCTTTTGTTTGCTAATTCTCATATGAATCATCAATTCAAAGACTAAAAGCCGACAATATAGTGAACAAAATACAGATCGTACTTTTCATCACCACGAACTCCTCTCAGCTACCCCTCGAGGCAAGCAAACAAAGTCTCTTCCTCCACGGAAAACAATCGTGAAAGCATTTTATCTTCCCTCATATTTACACAGCTTCAAAGTAAATCAGTAAATGGGGAAAACCTTTTCTTTTTCACTGGACAGCAATGGTTTCCAAAAAAAGGGGGGATTACCTTTAAAATTAATGATTATTACTGAAAATATGCTTACTAGAGGGATAAAATTTACTGATATCTAAAAAACACTTAAAATTAATGAAAAAAACTAACCAGTACGCCAAACACCATTATGATTAGGACCACTGACGGTATTAGTAGGATCTTCTGGAACGGCCATAGCTGGAAAAGGAATTGGCGGTGGTGGATCACGCACAAGCGCTTTCGGATCGATCCCTCCCTCAAAACCAAACTCCGTATCACCTGCTTGATTCATATCGCCTTTTGTATAGTTCTCCATTGATCCATTGGCAACATGAACAAAAACTACCTAAAAAGTCTTGGTTGCAAATAAAAGTCACTTTTAGTAAACAAAAATGTTTGCAAAGCACCAATCCACTGCATAATTACATGCAATGCGCAACTGAATTATTGATAATATGTGGCTATTTTGCAGCAAGAGACGATTCGAGACTAAAACAGATTGCAAATGTTACCTTTGGATCTTTCTTCGGCTGTTCAACCTCAGATTCCAGCGCAGGCTCATCAGATTTAACAAGTTGAACCTTCTCCTTAGCGCTATGACGCATATGCCCAGAATTTGCAATTTTCTCTAATAATTCCCTAATTTGAATTCCTAAAAATACAAACAGTAAAAAAAAACAATAATTGGAATCATTTTCATAAATAGCTATCACTGATGAACATAAATTTATCAGCCGAAACATGAATTCTTCATAATTAGATTAGAAATGGAGAGATTATTACCTGAGAAATCATTCATAATTTTTTCTTTACTTCCTACAAGAATCTTATGCGCTAACTTCGAGCCATCCGTGCATTTCTTTTTGAAATCCATAAGGAAATCCACCTCACCGCATTTCAAACCGAATGGTTCCGATAAATTCTCAATCACTTTGCACTCCTCTTCGGTAATCTTCTGAAACAATAGCATTAATATGATATACGAGAATTTAGTGAACGGAAATTTGCATATTGTCGAAAATACCGATAACTACCCAATTCAAGAAGTCCCATTTCAAAAAATAATGAAACGTAATGAGATTAGAAAATATCATTTGTCTGCATTTTGTAGAATCCTGTACTTATCTGAGTAGACGAAAGGCAATACAAGAATGAATATATTCAAATTTACCGCTTCATTATCCGTTCCATTCAGAAAGACATCCTTAACTTCCACTTTGCCGAATCGCTCGATAACATTTTGAAAGTAGATGAAATCCTCCAAACGTTTTCGCTCATGTTCAGCAAGCTAAGATAAAACAAATTTATACCATTTTCTAATATTCCAAAGCAAGCAATCGAATTGCAAACTCTTATCAAAACTCCTGTCCAAACTATCTGTTTTACCTATGTGCATCACAGAAATCTTACCACGATTACTAAAATCTACGTAGACCCAATACGATGCTCTGAATACTACTGCGAGATCACATTTTGAGCTCGTACAGTCCTAATTTTTCCGCAGTATTTCGCTTAATCACTTCTTTAAACCTCAGTTACCAACTAAGTGATTATATTTTCCACATGCTTACCACTCCGCGAAATGCAATACATATCTACCATTCACAAAGCGAACAATGTCCGCTTTCCAACAAATCTTACTCTTTTTTGCAATTGAAATGAAATCTTCTGTACCATTTCTTCATCGAAAAGTTCTGTACTGCATGCGCTAGTAAGGAATTATGATGGATTTGATTAATCTACATTTCCAAATCTATTATATTCATCATATATTGAACTGATATGGTATGAATGAGAAGTATGGATGCATCATCATAATACCATAAACCTGCAAAGTAACACAAAAACATCTGAACCAACTTACATCTTTCTTCATTCCGTCATCCCGCTGTTTGATGCCGCGAAGGTATTCCTTTTGCAGTGATTGCAAGATCCTGCTAATATCTTTCAGAAACTCTAGCTGTGTCTCAACTTCTCCGATACAAAATCGAGCTTCGATCTGCTGCTCGCTAAGTTTTTTACCTTCTTTCAAATCCGCCTCGTATTGTAACAAACGGCTCTTAAATATCATTCGGTGGAAATCATATAATGATCAATAAATTTCCTGCATTGTAATTAGAAATTAAATGATGATAGGAACTAGAGGAAAATGGGATTTCAAAAAAGAATTAGTGAAATGAGATAAAATTAAAAAAAAAATCATTTTTGCAATGAACTAATTTAAAAAGTGAGTAGTTTCTACATAATTTCAACGTTACATTAATCGCAGTATGTACCTTACGCTTTTCCAGATTTCGGCGTCGTTTGTCGAATGCAAACTGGATACCTGCATAAGGATTTGACAAGATGCTATCAGCAGTGCACTGGATGCTTTCCGGTCCCTTCATGCCTGGAAGAAAGTTTTTTGAAATATCATCAGAACGACGAAATGTTTTACAACGCTGCTTGCTTAGAACACGATATGCAGCTCCCCACCCAAAGATCGATTATAATTAAATCTCGTCCTCATCTCAACACACAATTTCAATAAAAGTTACGAAAAATCATTCTTGAAATAACTTTTTTCTCTTCTCAGGATATAAAACGAAACAGAGTTGTAAAACTCCACATCATAAATTAATTTCAAGATGGGAGGAAAAAAGAAATCAAATGTGTTTTTTTCTTCCATTTATTCCTACTATTCCTGGATTCATCATATCTCACTTATCTTTCTTCCATTTATTCCTACTATTCCTGGATTCATCATATCTCACTTATCTTACAATCATCTTATCTGAATTGGTTCTTTTCTTCAGAACTAGAATTTTCCAATATCGTTTGAATTCAAATTAACAAAAGTTTTCTTCAAAATTTAATTGCTTCCTAAAAAGAAACCAGTTCTTTTCTCATTAGCAAAATAATGACGAACAGCAACTCCGCGAGATAAACTGAACTTCCTTCGAAGTCGAGTCGAAATCGGAAATAAAAATGAGAGAAAACTTGAATACCAGAAATGGATAAGCGTGGCGTAGCTGAACAGAACATCCCCGAGCAGAGGCGAGAGACAACCGCTTGCAAGACATACATTGAGGCGTAATGAATATTAAGAGTAGGTGAACAGAAGAAAAGGGAGGAAGATCTGATGATAGGAAACGATGGAGTAGAAATTTGCATAAACATGCTTTTGCTTTTCTCTTATTCTCTTCACATCTCACCGTTATGCCTAACAAATAGAAGAATGACGACATTGCAAAAGTTTAATCAAGGTACTCCTATTTAATCTTGAAATCTGAAAAACATCGAAAACCGGATGTATTGCAGGATCAGAATCAGAAGAAGATATTGAACGCCAGATTTCGACATTTTAAAAGGAACTAAAATTTATGAACAACTTTTATAAGTTTCATACGTGTGGGACAAATGTGAAGCGACGTGAATGGCTTGCATTGACTTTTATTCACTTTTTTTCTTGGCGGAAACTCAAAACTGAAACTCCGGCATATTCGAGAACATTCAGGGATCCATCATTGAATCCTGAATCGTTGTCGAAAGGCCTAATATCAGTCCATAATAACGGCGACATTGACTGCGATAATCAAATAAACACCGAAAATCATAGAATTGACTACTCCCCTGCTTGTTTACCAATAGTCGGAACAGCGACTTCTCCTCCACCTCTGACCCCGAAAAGGCTGCCACACCTCACCACAACAAAGCCACCAAACTATGCCTTGCCTTTCCCTCAACAACCAGGAAAACAGCCCACGCCCTATCGACGATCAGCAACGCCGAATTGTGAAACAGTCGCGAAGTGCAACGAAATCGTCCATCTTTGAAGTAGAATTTAAACCGTAGTGAAGCTCGAATATCTAGTTAACGGATTTGAATATTTAATTAACCTTAATTCAGTTTATCTCCCGGTAATCAATTCCAAAAGTCAAAAATTAAGAGATGCCCAGATTTCAATAAATCACTTTTAACAAATAGTCAAAATTCACTGAATCATCTCTAATAAATGACAGTGGAAAACAGAAAATCATGTCATTTCCATAATAGAGGCATAAAAGGTAAGTTATACTTCAGTAATTGATTTCCACAAGAAATTTACTTCCAAATAGGTTTTTAGAGCGAAGCAGAACTTGGAACTTTCCCCCGAAAAAAGAAGTTCTTACGAGCGTGATATCATATTTCCGGAACCGTCTCGGAAACACCAATACCCATTGATATGGTGAAGGCAAATTCGGTCAAGTATAGTCTGATCATCTTGAATGTGGCGCTCAAACGAATAAACAGCGATGGAAACGGTATCCACGTAGGCGGCAATTTAAATAGGACTAATCACAAGTTTATAAAATATAAACAACCTTCTTATTTGCAAGTGATTGACAATGCTTATTACCTATAACGGTTATTCCATCGAATGTCAATGCAAGAATTGTCCGTTTGTATTTACAAATCATTCCTATATCGTAAAATGCTACATATGCCGACAGAACTAATTATCTTTGAGATAACGAGGAAGTGGACGTAAATGATGTAAGTAGCGGAAAACAGGGGAAATTTCAATATTTTGTAAACTTCCTGAAAACTTCATTATTAAAAAATATACCTTGAGCAAATGACTTTTTTCCTACCTGAAACTATTCCATGAACAAACAATTGATGTTAACTACTAGTAATGTTTAGTATTCGTTACATATGAATAAGTTGCTCCGTACGCTAATTATTCTAAAATTCGTAAGTTTCACTCTACCTCTGTCATATTTTCTCATTATTAACTTTTGTATTCATTTTCCGCTAATATTGTCAAATATCAGTGCAAATATCTTGCTTCTCAAAATTCATTATAGAGAATATTCTGTCTTTTGTTCATTAACGATTCGAATTTTTCATGTTTTATGAATCATACCTACATGTATTTATTATATTTACACGTAATGCTAACACTAACACTTCGAATTTTTAATTTACATACATCTATACTTCTATATAACTATGTCAGATGCATACGTGTAAAATACACGTACGATGAAACTTTTAAACTTACTTGTATATAGCATGTATATTACATCCACACATGTGTAAGCTATACGTACGATGAAACTTTTAGACATACACACATCTACACCTGCATAAGACTATATTGTGCCCACGCACGTGTAAGTTACACGTGTGTACGAGTAGGTTAGATGGACAAGGATACACACGGCTACCATTTCGTGCAATGAGAGACAGTTGTATGACAGCAAAAATCGATGCACCGCAGCGTATGTATATGTGCATATGTGTATGTATGTATATATGTGTGCATATGTTCGCGTGGCATCCCAACGAGTGCAGGCTGCACCTTTCCTGTGCTCGTCCAACAACGCCCGTTATCACGCATATTACGCTTGCACAAATTGGTTGTGCGTTGGGTGCACGTGAATGTGCACTTCGTGCATTTCATGTGTTGCACTGTATGAATTATACGAGCCGTTTCAATCTGATGACAATTTCTAATTAAGATTTAAGTGATGGTGCGACTTCTGGATATTGTAACGTAAGTGAACGAGAAGGAATGTGGCGAAAAATTTCCCCTTCAATTCCTGGAATTTGCATGATTTAATTTCAGATTATGATGATGAATAATTATACACTGTTATCATGAAGAGAGCGGATCGTTTACGAGAGGTTGGTTATTTTGTGAAATTTCGCAGTCTTTTATTAAAAATTTTCCAGCTTTAAGTGATGATTATTTCTTCGTCATATCTTTATGAATATTTTTGAATTTAGCAAGAAGGATGTTTAAAATCAGTTTTAGTGGAAATATGGATAATCCTGATGTAACAGACTTGTAAATTTGTAAAGGGAAAATAAGAGAGGATGTTTCTGGGAGTTTTCTTTCCTTTTTTTTTTTTTTTTTTTTATATATAAACATCAAATGGATTTCACTTTTTGACTACAGGAAGAATCATCATGTTATCATTTATAGTTTAAATGTTTTTTTTTTTTTTTTAAAGATGAATTCATTTTCTTTTTTTATTACATTTTTTTTTTGACATTTAGATTTTTAGCTTTTACAAAATCTAATCTAGATATTCCTTACCGCGGGGTTGGAATTGGAAGAGTCGGATTATTCCAGCTTCAGAAGTTTAAGGAAGACATAGTTAGACGAAGTGGTTAACATTATGAGCCAACAACTTTTTTTTGGAACTGATGATGTACAACGACACCTAGTTTCCATTACCTCGGGAGATCTGCTTCCTTATTTGACCGGTAAGCTCTAGTTTTGATTCGTTACATTATGATATTTGGAATTCAGGTTGAAGAGGCTGATGATGTGGTCACTGAGAAATGCAAAATTTTGGCTGATTTATTGAAAAATGCAAAATGCACTGTCGTATATACCGGAGCCGGAATCAGCACGGTGTGATTTCGCTTTTAAAAGAATTTAATAGAGTTTTTTTTCTTTATTTGCATAATGTTCTCTTTTCTTTTTCGAGTTACATACAGGATTGAAAATCATCGATCGAGTTTAGAAAATATCAGATAAGTTAGGTAGTTTCAAGTAGTGCAAGTAAGTTATAGTAGCTTATGGAATATAAGTGAAGTTTAAATAGATAAAATCAGAAAAACAAGATTTCAAACGATAGTTTACTCATGAATCGGAGTATTGAGAAAGAATTGTTTAAATAATTTCTTGTAATATTCCAGGCAGCATCAATACCAGATTATCGAGGTCCTAATGGTGTTTGGACCTTGGCTGAAAAAGGAATCGTATCTTTGAAGTTTGTTTTTAATGTTGACCAATTTCTTGATACTGTTTCAAATCTTATAATGGATCTCTTGTATGTATAACATCATCTGCCTATTGTGTTACGTAATTGTAAAAGATGGCTAATTCATCTGATCGTTTTTATTTAATTGCTCATATTACTTTTGCGTTTCTTGTCTCGTTACCAGAGTTAGAGTAGATGCAATTATGATTTTAATTTTAGATGTGCGAATCCAGTGGAATCGGGACCAACTGTAAGCCATATGATATTGAAGGAGATGTGTCGAAGTGGATTGGTGCGTCACATACTCTCACAGAATTGTGATGGTCTTCATTTGCGTTCAGGCTTACCACAAAAAATGCTCTCTGAAATTCATGGAAATATGCATATTGAAGTATGTCAGCATTGTGAGCCACCACGACAGTATGTCCGACCTTTCGATGTCACTGAAAAAAGTCAGTTCAGGTCAGCTTTGAACGATACTTTTTTTAAAAAATTTTGATTCATTTCTTTATAAATTCATATAATCTATAGTTTACTCTTAATTTTTTGTTTAAAGTTTTACTGAGCAAAACTCTTACAGTACGACATGAAATTTCTGTTCCTTATGTCCTCGTTTTATTTCTTTTTTTCTTTTTTTTTTTTATTTATGTACTTTTATGTGATTACGTAAGTTTTTGTACGTTCTTTAATTCTGTAAGAACGAAATATTCGAAATGCTCCACTTTAGGCGTCATGGTACTGGGCGCATGTGTGTAATGTGCAACAATGAATTAACGGATACAATTGTGCATTTTGGTGAGGCTGGTAAAGTGCCATGGCCGTTAAATTGGAATGGAATTATTTCCTTAATTGATCGATGTGATCTCATATTGTGTATAGGAACAAGTTTAGCTGTCCTTAAGGAATATCATTTTTTGTGGCCGAAATCAAGAAGTGGTACACAGGTTCGTTGCAGTAATAATGTTATTGATCTGTGTTGTTTATCTGTCCGTTTTTTTTTGATTTAGATAAATTATACTTTTTATAGATAGCTATTGTAAATCTACAATGGACACCAAAGGATAGATTATCTTGTTTAAAAATTAATGCAAAATGCGACGTCGTCATGGAAAAATTGGCTAGCCTTCTCGGAATTTCAATTAATCGTTATTGCCGGTGAATCATTATTTATACTTATTTCACTTTATAGATATATTTTGAGCGGATTTTTACTAAAAATTTATGTTGTGTAAATTTTGTTTTCCTTCATAGATTTGAATTTAGCGTATGGTTTTGATATGTGAAAACTTCAAGATTTTTTATTCACTATAGGAATTGTGATCCGGTGCTTAATCCAAAACGGAGTGTACGTGTTTGGGAGTTAAGAGAACGTTTAACGGATTGTACTTGTCGAAATCGTATGTCGCGTGCAACTGTTCAACAGCAACCTTCAAAAGGTATTCCTGGATGGTGGGCATTTGAAATTCAAAAAGCAATAAAGAGATCTTCACAAGGTTAGTTTCCTAAAGCTTTCTATTTGTAATTATTTCGAAGACAGTTCAGGCAGCTCATTGTTGTACACATCGATTCAATGCATTTTTTAGCATCACGCGGAAGCTCTAGAAAGCGTCATTGCTCGAGCAACTCCCAACGTAGTGATTCCTCAGATGTCCCTTATGAATCAATTTCGGGAAGTTCAGATGATGCGAAGAACGTCTTAGATAATGCAGTCTTATCGGCAAAAGGACCAAACAGCGAAGCAATGAATAAGAAAGAAGAATTGATAAGTAGCAGCGAAATAAATCCGGAAATTTTAACTAACGAGAATTCTAGCGATTCATCTGAAAACTCCCTTGAAACGTCATGTCCGGATGGTAGTGTTGTGGATCCAGCGGTTGCCGAGTGTTTATGTGGTATATTACTGTCGCTTAAGAAGGAGTCGAACTCATTATCGGTAGCTTCGAAGGTACAAAATGTGGTACCTAGTACCATATCTGTCTGCACCTATGCATAGGGATCTGCTCCTGTTTCTATTTTGTTAATGGTATTTTGAACTTTTTTTTCTCTATTTGCAAGACAACATATTGTGATCCAACTATATGTTATTCTTTATTTTATTGTATTTAACATATTTCAACTGAAAACGCGTTCTATTTCGCTTCTCAGGTTCCCAGTAGATTTGTTTTATCTCTTTGATGTTATTTTTAATAATTTGCTTCTGGAATTTTTGACAGATATTCTATTTATTTTTCTAAATCTGATAATATTGGTAGGCTTTTTGGATTATTTCAGAATAACTGAGAAAATTCACGCATTTTCTGTCATTTTTATCTTTGAATCATTGAAAATTGTACAATATCTTTTGATCTAAAGATAGATTAAAGCATATAAGTAACTATTCATGTAACAAATATATTCTTTGTGTGAATGAAACGGATTATAACGGAATTAGATTTATATTATAATTTAAAAACTTCCGCAATCTTTGTTAAAGTTCGCAAAATTTACAATTATTTGCCATCATCATTTACTTTCTCATTTAAATGGATTTAAAAATATCTTAATCGTTCTCGCCTCTTTTTCATCTGTTCTATGATTGATGTTATCAAAATAGCTTTTCACATTGTATTTTCGACAATCATTTTGTTTGCACCTTTTTTTTTTTCTTTTTTTTTTTTTTTTATTTATTTTAATCATTTTCTGTTATGATTTGTGCAATTTTCATCTGTTTCATTGTATTTTATCCATTGTATTATTTATACATGTATAGTTGATATTTCCTGGAATTAATCATAAAGTTTTTCTTTTTGTTAAATTGTTTCAAAAAGTAGCATGTCTTCCTTAATGACTGGAACTGAAATTTGATAACTCTAAGCAAGTGACTCTTAAAACAGTTGTGTCTGACATACTTTAAGAATACTTCGAAACTCCGAATAATTTAAATATTCGTAATAAAGAAGAATATGAGAAATATGATTACACAAACATTGCATATTTATTTCCAACAAAATTCTCAGTAATTTGTTAACCGTTTGTTAATGTGTTTGTTATGTACACAATCAACATGATCATCACATGCTTGCGAACAGGAAAGAATTAGGCAGTCCTGATCTTGAAATTCAGCCTGGATTCACGATATCACTTTTTGGTTTAAATTATATATGGAAATATCAAATATCGTACTTGAAATATTCACGAGATTCAATCTCAATTGTGTTCAATGGGAAGATTCTCATCGAATATTGTCTAAATTTCTTCACAGAATAATTTTAATATCATTGAAACGATTAATTTCCATGTCTTCGATATGCCTTTTCCTATCGCAAAGAATTTGAAAAAGTTACTTTAATACTCAATAATCTGAGAACAAAATGTTTGATTCTATTTGGAATCTATATTCTGCTAGGCAGTGATTGTAACTTCAAGTTATCTCTTTGTTATTTACTTGAAATTTTAATGTTATCAATTTATCGAGTTTTTCCAAAATTTACCCAAGTATCAATGATTTGGTATTTCGGAAAAAGTAATTCGAAATTTTGAAAGAAAAGCTGGATATATTCCGAATAAATTTTATTTGCTTTTTCTTGCAGTTTTGCGTGAAACATAAAATTTTTCAGATTTTAATTAGTGCAAAACGAAATATGAAAAAAATTAATCTAGTTAAGAATTTATTAAATTTCAGTCGTTTTTTTTTTTTTTTTTCGCTCTCTGTCTTTTTTTTGTTATTTTCGAAATATCACATAATATATAAATATATAGAAAAATGATATTAACAAGCAGGACAAATTGATGAATTAAAAATATTATTGCTTTACAGAGACATCTGTCAAATGTCAAATGTCAAATGAGCATATAAGCAAAAATAAATGCTTTCTCACTAATCGAGGCAAATTTAAATGGAGGAAAATTATAATAATATCAACATATGTGCTCGATATTCTTATGCAGGATAAAATTTTGCAAGAAATTCAAAATTTAAATTTAATATCAATAGTATGATACTATTGTTAGACTTATCAATAAGATAGAAAGGATCAAAGAATGCTCATGTTATGGGAAAAGCGGGAAGTGATAAATTAGTTATCGAATGTATGCTTCGAATAGCTAACATATTTATCAAATGCAAATAATTATAATTAACATACGACAATTCACCTTTAAAAGAAAATTTTATGGATGAATTAAATGCATATTGAGAGCAAATGAATGAATTAATAAAATTTAAACTTTGAAAACTTTTAAATTCTAATTTCCTTTTTTTCTTTTTTTTGGCTTTTAAATTAAATTGAATTAAGTTTACGGTTTTATTTAGCTCTTTTTTTTTTTTTTTTTTTCACTCGTCATTCTTTGAAATGTGTGCTAAAGATGGAATGAACTACTTTAAATGAATTTCCAATTTAAAATATTTAAAAAACTTATTAATCATTTGCTGTGTTTTATTGTACTCTCCAGAGATAACTAATAATGATTCGTGAAAAACAAGAAAGGCAACAGAAGTTTGAAAATTAAATAGAACTAAACTTCAAAAATTATACCAAAACAAAAAAAAAAAAAGAAAAGAAAAAAAGAAAAAGCGATTTTGGAAATTAAATTAACATAACAAAAAAAAAAAATCAGTGGAGGTAGCATAAATGAAAAAACTTCAAATATTTATTAAAATCAAAATTATCTAATTTGAAAGTTTCTTGATTGATTTACGAGTAATTTTACTATATTTTGAACATTAATTTAAGATCCAGAACCGAATTTACCGCTTTACTAAAATAAGAAACTTCAGTTTCTTTCATCATCCGGAATGCTGAAACCATGCAAGATATAATCAGAAAAATATCAATTAATTATGTCATTATTATTCATTCATACATGTGCTTCTCGTCTTCCTATTGATGTAATATTCCTGCGAACATATTCATTCTGTAAATAAATTATTCATATAATTTGAAATGGAAAAAATAATTATCGAAAATTTTGAAAAATTCAAGAAATATCGAGAAATTTTAGCAATAATGTTTGATCTCAAGAAAAAAAATACAATAATTAAAAAATCTTGCAAATCAATCGATTATTTATCTTTAATTACTGCGTATTTTACGTGGAAGTATTAATTGAGTTTTGAAAAACTGAAATATTGATGTGAAATTTCGTTACGCGTAATTTACCTCAATTCCGTTACTTGTAATTTACTTCAATTCTGTTACGTGTAATTTACCTCAATCGGTTCTTCAGATGTTGCCGTACGTGAAGAAACGCCACTATCTCTTGCCGTAGCTTTGGTTTTACTACGTTGCCATTCATCATGTTTCCAAGGTAGTAACGTTTTACTAGGCCTCACATTACGTCGTTTTGGCATTGACGTTTTATCACGTTTTTGCACCCTAAATTTTAAATTCGATTTTTTAAATTTCAAAAAACAAAAACTAGTTTATAATGTATCCTTATTACGATCAAACATATAGTAAAATAGATATCTGAAATGGATTAATTAATACTTTCTTATGATAAATTAATTAAGTAATTACTAACATTGTAAATATGATAATAAGTAGAATAATGAAAATCACAGCAATACCAAGAAGGCAGCCAAGTACAATGGTCCATATACGAAATGCCGGTGAGACGCTATCCTGTTAAATTTTTTAAAATTTTAAAAAAACTCAAAAAATCGAAAAAGACTTAGCGAGAAAAAAATTTTTTTTTAAATATACAAAATGAAAAAAAATATTTTGCAAATTTTATGAATTGCTTAACTTGATATAAATTTAATTTTTAAGTTAGAAAAAAGTTCAAATTTACCAACTGAAATTGCATAAGCAAATTTGGATCAAGTGAACTTCTTAATTAGTTTTTTTTTTCTTTCTTTGTTCATCTATTTTTTGTACGTCCAGAAATGGATGAAAGTTACAAGTTGTGAATATGTAAACTAATATAAAAATTAATTTAAGTTAATCAAAAATTAACTAACGTAAATAATTGGAATAATATTTGGTGCATCGCATTCCATTTGATTCGCTGTTAAACCATATGGACATGGTGTACAATCGAATACCTAAAAATATTATTAAATTAAACTTTAAAAAAAAAAATCCTTTTTTGTAATTTATGAATGAAATCATAACTTAATTGAATTGATTGATTGATTAATAAAAGACTAAATCATCAAGAGACTAATTATTACTGATAAAATGAATTGCTAAAAATTTAATTTAAAATTTTTTGTCATTAACCTTTATTAAATCTCGTGCATATTTGCAAGAATGATACATTCCAGTAATGACTGATATGCATGCTGCATGCAAATTATTGAATGATACTGGAGTGCAATTTAAATCACAATTTGGACCATATTTATTATTAATACATTGAATATAGTATGTAAGTTGCAAACTGAAATTTATTGTTTTTCAAATTATAATTTTAAAATTAAGAAGAAATTTGGATTTAAATATAATGACAAATTTTTTGGAATAATGTACGACCCGAATTACATTCTTCGTGTATTAACAAAATTTTTCATTTTATTCAAAATTTAATTAAATTTTAAAATTTAATTATCGAAAATTACTATTAATATATTGAACACAATATGTAAGATACAAACTGAAATTTACTATTTTTCAAATTGTAATTTTAAAATTAGCAAGAAATTTTAAGTTTAAAATCCTCATAAGTATAAAATTTTCTGAGCAATATATGACCGAATTATGTTTTGCAAACTATTAAAATTTTACGAATTTTATTCAAAATTTAATCGAAGTTTATAATTTAATCATAGAAGAATTAGTACACTGGTACTACCTACATTGTGATAACTATCAGTAATGCAAGAATATGTATATGTGTATTTTTTTTTCATCCTGAAATTTTCCTTGATTTTTTTTTTCTTTTGGGGGAGAAGGGGGTGAAAGGGCAAAATTTTACGACCATAAAATTTTTGCATTTTAACTCTTAATCAATTTATTAATTTGTTACGAATAGAGTTGATAAGGAAAAAAAGAAAATCTCTATGAATATGATGAAACTTCTATAATTCAGCAGGAATTTTTGTAAAATTTTTTAAATAAAAAAATTAAAAGAAAAATAAATAAAATAGACGAACGTTGTCCCTAAAATTTGACCGTTAATTGTTCGTTGCATGATATTAGGCGTGGTACCATAGGCTGTTGCCTGATAATTATCAAGTAAGATAACAAATGTATCAATTGGAGTTAAATGATTGAAATATTCCAAACTTCCTGTTGCTTGATTGATTACTACACCGAGATGATAAACAATGATGTCAATCGTATTCTGAAAATTGATTAGATCTTTCTTTTCTTTTTTTTTTTTTTTTTTTCCTGTCTTTTTCATTTTCATAATTTGGAAATGTATAAAACTAACTAGACCTGAAAATGGATGACGCTTGAGCGGAAGGCTTATATTTCAACTCAAAATGTTTGGTTCAAGTTTAAACATCATAAATTTTAAATACTTATTTATTTTCAAAATTTGTTATTGCAAAGTACAAACAAACAAACAAAAAATTACAAATTATTTATTTTGCGAATCAAATATTTCATTAGCAATTCTTATTTTGATAAAAAAAAGTAAGCATAATCATATTTAAAAAAGAAAAAAAAAGAGTGAAATCTACCGGTTTAACTGTCATGTTTACAATGTTTTCATTTGTCCAAATACCGGAATTAATAGGAGATTTTGGTACCATTATAAATGGACTTTCGATTAATTGTGCTGATTGGCTGTGAAAAAAAAAAAAAAAAAAAAGAAAAAAGAAAAAGATAGCAATGTTAATATTTATCATTGTATTTAATCTTAATCCTATTACTTAAACTTTTAATTTCCAAGATTAAAGTTTTTCTTTTTCTAATTCATGCTTATTTTAGGTTATTAGTTAACTAAAATTAACTGTCAATTTCTATGATCTAGCATTTCAAATGTAAACACATTTATGATTTAGATATATTATGAAGGCAAATAAAACAGCGACAAAAGAAATTCACATCTAAAATTCTTATCACATTTTTGAATCTCAAATGTAAATATCAGTGCGTGATGATTCAAGCTCTTTTTTTTTTTCTCCTTCGTTTTATTCAAAACAATCAATAATCAATATAGGAAATGAAAAAAAGAAAAAAAAAAAAGATAGAGCATTATAAAGTTAATAATTGTGAATATTCCATTCGTTAATTTGGTAATTTTAATTTTTACTAACTTTCAAAAAAAAAAAAAAAAACAAAAAAAAAAACAAACTTTGATGCTGATATAATGATTGTAAATGAGAAGAAGCATGTTATCGAGCTTTCTTGAAGATATGGACATTGCATACCTGATGGACAAGCACAGGTATAACCATTAGGTAATGCAAGATTAGGATTATTGTATTCTTGCAATTTAATTGTAACTAATGCACCATTTGTACCATTAAACTAAAATTTATGAAAATTAAATTTAAAAAATTAATTGTGAAATGAAGAATTAAAATTATTTTAAAATATCATTTTTATTATAAATTCAAAATATTCCAAGATAAATTGTTATATTGCATTGATTTATAAATTCGATTAATTAGAAGAATGATACATGTCAAGGCAATGTTAAATGATTGCTTAACGGCTGTTTGATCATTTCTAAAATAAGTTCAAAATAGTAACTAATCGAATCAATCTTGTAAATTTATTGATTGATTAGAAACGTAAAAAATTATCATTTTAAGTAAAATGATATTGGATGGTATCATTTTATGATTTTAAAATTTTATAACATAAAAAATTATAAATCTTTTGAGACATAATTTATTATTATCAATTATTGATCTGATATGGCAATAATCGAAAGTATCTTGCATAATAAATATTAGAAAAAAAAAAAAAAAAAAAAAGAATGCTGCGTGAATAATAAATTTAATGGAAGTATTGATTAAATTTGTAAATAATGAGGAAACATAAATTAAAGTAATTGCAAAAATTGTTTTTTGCTTTAAAAAAGAGAAAACAAAATTTTATTATGTGAGAAAAATAACTTTTGATGTATTTAGATAATAACTCAAAATAATTACTGTATCCAAAATTTTAATAAATAATAATTAATTAAGAGTTTTATAGAATCTTTAGCATCTCTTCTACAATGCCAAAAAAATAAATAAATAAAATATATTAAGATATTTGTAAAATCGTTATGATAATTTCTAACATTTTTAAATGGTAACAAAAAAAGAAGAAATTATGTAACTAAAATTTTATAAATATATAAAAAATTAAAAAATTCTTTCCATTACTTACATTATGTACTGGTATATTAATAAATTTTTCCCCGTAATTATTTCTTAATTTCGGATTGATTTTTTTCAAATCTTGTAAATATGATGGAAACTGTTGTTGATATTGAAAATTCTTTTGCATTCCTTTTTGTTGTGATTGATCAAATCTGAATTTATAAACAAAAAAAAAAAAAAAAAAAAGGAAAAAAAGTAAACAATCATTAATGCTTAAAAAAATTTCTTTTTTTGTTTTCAAAGAATTTTATTCTTCTGATTATATTTTTTATTTATTTATTTTTTCGAGCATTTTATTATAATTATAAAGATGATAATTGCAACGAAATTAATCGTAATATTTTCCAAAAATTAGTAATGGTTATCATATATTAATTTACCATTGTTTTCTTGAATCAATAATATGAAACAATAATTTTTGGTAATGAATTAAAATTTTTAATTAATACATTAAATGTATGAAAAGAAACCTTTGATAAGATGATTGTTGAAATGATGGACTATTGAATGATAATTGTTCATTGATAACAACAACAATAAATGATGAAAATAATATTTGAGTAATAAAAATATATCGTATTGAAGCATTTAATTTAAAATGATTGTTGAAGAAGAATGTCATGATGACAGGCACACTCTTCTTGGCCCTTTCTAATGCAAACAATCAGCTTATCACAGAATACCAAAATGTTCGATGGACAATAGCGCCGAGTCGATTCGATGGATAGATGATAGATGCTAATGTAGTGACACATACACATACCAACATGCAAATTTATTGATTAGTTTTTCATAAGAAATTTCACATTTGAAATTGTTATCTTAAAGGAAGAGGCAAAGAATGGTAGTACTAACTCTTTTCGGCATTTTAATACCGCTTAAATTTTTCCGATTTTTACATCACCATTGTTACTGTCATCGTTGTCAATTATTCTGATCATCATCATCATCATCATCAGCGCTATCATGATGATCATAATCATTATCATTATCATTCTTATGTGCTAAATGTAACAAGCATCGATAAATTTGTTGTGTAAACAACATTGCTTATCAGTAATTACTTATCATACATGTACATATTCGGACAGACAGACATATCCACATTTATATACATATATATATATATTTTTTTTAGCTAAATTTGAAGGAATTTTTTGCTAAATTTGAAATATATATATCAGACAAAAAAAAATTCGTTAAATTTAGCAAAATTGAGTTATGTTTGAAACATATAAACAACAATTGTTGCTACAAAACATTTTTACATTTATCTTTTTTTTTTCTTTTTTATTTTTTATTTTTATAAGTATTTCATTTCTTTTCGGTTCCTTCTATTCTGAAAAAGAATATCAATTGAAATAGAATAACTGTTTTTTTTTTAAATTTTTTGAATTGATAATGATTAAAACAAATTTTGATCACTATTAGCTCGATTCATCTGATAAAATTTTTATTTATCATCCCATACGTCAAATCCATTATTTTATTACATTTAATAGTATTGAATTTAAATGCGATGTCATACGCTTTTCGAATAATTTTCGAAGATATCCATTAAAAGTAGGAAATCCTTGCTAAACAGAAAAATTTAATGTCATATAACTAAACTCAAATAGCACAAAACTTTTCGTTTTACAAGTTTTGAAAAGTTTAATGCTTAGATTTTATTCAGTACTTTTTACTTGTAAATATAAGTATTTTTGCAATTTTTCTAGTTAATTTGCATGTTTTCATGAATAACTTTGAGAAAAGTCAAATTTTTTAACGTATTTTTTTTTTCGCCGAACCAACCCTATCCCTTCGATTATAAACTTGTCCACTATCTGAGGGTGAAATTTTGATGTCAATTTTAATTATTGACTTATTAATTATAGATTAAAATTTGGTTATTAATTTGATAGCAAGTTTAACTACCAATTTGTTTTTTAAATATTTGCAACTGCTTCTGGTTTTTGAAGGAAACATTTCAAAATCATTTCTTATGAATGAAGTTATTCTAATTACTGAAATGTTTGTTCGTAATATCAAATCATTCTATTATATTTTTCAAACTTTGCTTATGTGTAACAAATAATATTTTTGAATTTTCATTGAAATGAACAAAATTTTAATTAAATTATTCGAATAACAAAAAAATAATAATAGCTAGTATTTTCACTTCTTTCTTTCAATCAGAAAATCTAATTCAGTATATTTTCAGTTATTTTGAACAGGAGTGAAGAAGATAACTTTACATTAAATAATAAAGTTAAGGAAAAAATAGGAATGGACTACAGTATGACGGTACTCAATGTTACCATATATTACCGTTTACCAAAGTGCTTAATGTTTTAAAAAATACAGTAACTAATAAAATTTTTTAGTGCTATCAGATGATTTATAGATTTTAGTGCTTTTATTTCTATGCATATCTCATTTATACTGTAATAAGATGCCTCATGATTTTGTTCTTTGATAATCTTTCATTCTCAATATTGTATGGTAAATTACCGTAATACTGCTTGCTTGTTTCAGTATTTTTAATTAATACAATATTTCGTATAAATGATTATTATCTTCTATTATCTTTAGTATTTGATAATACAGATAAGAATAATTTTGTTAATTTTGTGATAATGCGAATGAGAATAATGTTGTTATTATAAATTTCGGGATTTGATAAAAGCCATCAAACTTTTTTTGAATATTAATATGATAATACGGTAAAGGAAACTGATCAAAAATTTAATACTGCAAACTTCTATATTTAAAAGAATATTTAAGTATCTAGATATATCATCTTCAATTGTAATACTTTTGTAGAGCATTTCATGCTTTATCAAATGTTCGGAAGTAATTAATTGATATTAATTATATGTAAAATTATAGCCCAGCATATTTAGATCTGAATTTCTTTAATTTTCATTCGATGAAATTTGTTGCTTGAACACATGTAATGCATAGTATCAACATTTTTATGCCCGATTTTACTTCCACAATACAGTTCTATCAAGTGAGATATATCGGGAAGAAGCAGAAGATATTATCGGCGACCAAAACGTATAAATTCGAATTTGTTACGTCGTTTCTCCATTTCAAATTGATTCGAATCTACAAAGTTGATCTTATAAATGGATAAAAATTATCAGTTTTTAATTAAAATCATTTTACGAAATGAATAGAATTATCAAATTGAATAAAATTTTTCAAAAAAAAAAAAAAAAAAGAAATCAGTGATGAAAAAATTTAAATGCCTTTATCAATTAATATGCAATTTATATATTACAAATATTTCAATTTAATAAAAATATTCTATTCAAATTTGAATTTTTTTTTTAGCATTTTTTTATTAAGAATGAATATTTTTCATATCAATATCTTAATTAAAATGTTTGTGTAAAAAAGGAAAAATGTTTCAAAAAAAAATGTTCAAAATGTTAAACTTTAAACTTTGGAAATTTTAGCAACTTTTGGCTTAATTTTTTCTTTTCTTTTTTTTTTTTTTTTCTTCCAAATATCAGACTAATCAATGCATTCTATTAAAATTTATTCAAGAAAGGCGGTAGAAATAAAGACGAAAATGTTTTTTTTTTTTTTTTTTTCCGATATCACCGCAACTTATCCGCAAAATGTCATTTAATTTGCATTCTGGAAATTTGACATTGAAATGACATTTAGCTAACATGCAACAAACTCATTAATGAATTTTAAATGTTTTGCTAACTTATATTTTGCATGGACGAATAAAAAAAGGAAATGGGAAACAACAAATAGCTTTGTTGCGGAAAAAGTTGGAACCAGAAAACTTATACTGAATAGATTGTTGTCTAATTTTGGCAAATACTTGAAAACAATTAATGAATAGATAGAATAAAATTTGTAATATGATAAGATAAATGATAATTTATCTTTACCATTAATTTATTAATTACTTCCATTTAATCCATAATGAAATTTTGAAAGAATTGAAATTAATTAATTCGGCAATGAATTATCAAATTGTGCAAAATTAACTTTCTCCTATGATCACGAAAATAATTTTGTTTCAGTCGCTAAGATAAAAGAAAAAAAAAATTGCTAAATTTTCAAGTACCGAAAAATAATTTTCTCAACTTGCATTCTTTTTTTTTTTTTTTTTTGCAAAAGTTCTTGTGAACTAATTGTTTCATAAAATTTAAACATTTCTTTTTTTTTTTTGACAAAAATTTTCGAGGGAGAGAAAAAAGAAGGTAATTACGGCATCATTCTTCAAGAAAAAAAAAAAAAAAAAACGATACGGAATAATAAATCATGCTTTATATATATAAGCAGTCCATCTAAACGATTTCATATTTTGTGACAAATTGAGTAAAGATTATAAGTTAGTAAATTCGAATATAAGTAATAAATTCTGTACGAATTTTCTGCCCACAATTATAAGAAATATGAATAGTCTTGGAGTAATCCATATTCTCTAAAAAAAAAAAAAAAAAAAAAAATAAAATAAAATGAAATTATAAAGATTGCAATGGATTTGGGACAAATATATTGTTTAAATCTATCATTTTTGTAAATTTATTTCATATAATGATTTTGAAAATTCTGAAGCATCTGCTGAAACTTTTGAAACTTCTGAAACATTTCAAACTTTCAAAACTTTCGAAATATCATTTGAAATTTTTAAAACTTCTAGAATATCTTGTGAAATTTGAAAAATTTTTGGAACAAAATTATAAAAAGTGCTGTTATTATAAAATAAATAAGTAAACATATGCTTTTTTTTAATTATTAGAAAGGAATTTAAAATTTTTTTTTTAAATTAATGAAATTGGAAGTTTTCTCGATTTCAATGATATGTAAATCCCCTTTTAATGTCATATAGTATTGCAAGCAAAAATGCTTAATTCTTAGAAGTTCAAGTATGAATTCGGATACTCATATCGTTATGATCTGAAAAATGAGAATTAGTTTGAATGAAATATTAAAAAAACAGCAAGCTATTCTCGATTCTATCGTGAAATTTAATTATGAAATTATATTATTTCTCGAAAAATAAGAAATTCAAAGTTGTAAACTTCAGTTATCCTACTGGCTAATAAACATGCTTATGTTCATCATCAAGCATCAACATTCTTTTGAGCAGTACTTCAAAAATACTTCATCGAAAGAAAGAAAAAAGAAATTTTTCATTTTAAGAATAAATAAAAGTGGATAATTCATAATTTAAAGAGCATTTGATAATAGAAATTTTCTCCTTTCTTTTCAAACAATAATCATCATAAATATGCTAAAAAAGAAAAGAAAAAGTTTTGCTGGAATATTTTTGACGATATACTCTTCAAAATTTTCGAAAACTTTTGAAAGAAACAAAAAAAAAAAAATAAAAAATAAAAAAACTGTCAAATTTTTTCATACTAGGCTTTTCGTTTTTTTGGCTCAATAATGTGACAGATATTGTAGTTCGTTATTTTGCATAAAAAATTTTTTTTTGTCCATCATTTTATAGAAAAAAGAAAAAAAAAGTTGAGAAAAAAATTTTATAAATTGAATTTTTTTCTTTTTTTTTTTTTTTTTTTGTTCTATTAATTATATATGAAATTATAAATTCCTTTAGAATGTCGTCTTTATCATTGATCATAATTAATGCAAATGAATGACATTTGAAAATACTAGTTGATGGAATTTTTTAATATATTAAAAAATTTTTGCAATTTCAAATCAAACATTAATTCGTTTTTTTCTTTTTTTTTTTTTTTTTTTCATTACCTTATTTTGAAAATAATTAATAGTAATAGCATCATTATATAAATTAATGATATTTTTGTTCTTTTGTTTTTTTGTTTTTTTGTTTTTTTTTTTTTTTTTTAAGAAAATTTAAAATAACGCTATGATCATTTATGTGCCATTTTCGGCAACACATAATAGCTGATGTATTCGAGTAAAATTCTATGAAATATTTGAAACTTTTTCGCAAGTAAGATGGAGAAGGATAAAACGAATGAGAAGGAGGAAAAAATAAAAAAAAAAAAAACGAAAAGAACTCAAAAATATTTAATGCCGAATACCAAAAAGTCAAGAAATTGCAAGCATAAAAATTTAAACTCAATTATAACGTTGAATGGATGATTGCAAAAATTTGACACAAAATTATCAATAATATTAAATAATTTTAAATTTTTATCAATTTAAAGACATTGTAAAGTAATGCTAATAGATAATAACTAAAAATAATCACTTGAAATGAAATTGTACAGTAAAATTGATAAATAACGAATTATGATAACGTATAATCAGAATGATAAATTAATAACTACGAGATGTATGATTTCTATTATCATTGTTAAATTTTTAATTATTTTCAAGACTTAGCAAAAATTTAGCCAAAATATTTGATTAATAACAGTTTCAGTGGAAAATTTAGGGAAAAGAAAGGTTTTAAACAGTATGAAATAAGAATAAAATTATGATAATTTCCAATAATAAAGGATTATTTCATTAAGAATTTCTACAATTTTACCAATCTCTTTTCTCTTGGTTATTCGAGAAAATGAAAAAAGGAAATTTTCTCGATAGCAGTATTATTGGATAGCAAATATTTCTTTTTCGAAAACATTGAAATTCATTTGAATATATTTTAAAATTTATCAAACTGAAAAAGTCATAAAATATAACAAATATCTTTTCCAAAAAATATTAACGTTTGTTTGAATATATTTTGAAAATTTTATTTTTTTTTTATCAAAATTGAAATAGCCAGGAATATGTTGAAAAATGATAATTTTCCGAAATATTAATTTTGCAAAAAAAAAAAAAAAAAAAAACAAAGTTTACCATCTGCTAAAACTTGAAGCAATGATAATGTATTCAGCAATTGTTCTTCCGCTTTTTCAAGAAGTTCACGATTGCCTCTATTGTATGTTATTGGCTCTAATAAATCTTGTGTTTGTTTATTTTCTGCAATAATTAAATTAAAAAATTGAAAAATAAGGCGCGAAAATTATTCGAAAATTTTTCATTTAATTAATTATCAAGCCAATTATCTTTAATTTCATCATTCATTTTGTCAACATTTAATCAGACGTTTTAATTAGCCATATTTTTAATTAATCACATTTTTCTTTCTTTTTTTTTTGTTTCCTTGGCGATAAATAAAATTACCAGAAGTAATTTTTTTCTTTTCTAATTAATAAAATTAATGTATTTTTCTGTCGTTCTTTTTTCTTTTTCATTCCATTTCTTTCAAATTATATTCCATTTAATACATTTTAATGCGAATAAATTTGTCAAACTTTCATCCAACAGATTGGATGAAAGAAAAAAAAAAAGATGGAAAAACTTACGAATTTTTTGAGAAAAAACAGCCGAAATAAAAATAATGAAAGGAATAAACGAAGTCATCATTGAAATGGGTCGTAGAAGAATTGGCGGAATGCAAGTTTGAATTTAGTTTATAAAGATGGGGGTTTTTTTTTTTTTCAAAAGATGAAATGGGGCGGAGAATTTAAATTGCTCTTAAGGCATTTCCAAAAAAAAAAAAAAAAAAAAAAAAAAAAAAAAAAATGTTTCACCCTTCAAAAAAGAAGAATTGCAAATCTATCAACTTGAAAATAAAAAAAAAAAAAAAAAAGTTTTTTGGAAAATTTTCAAACTATTTATTAATTTAGTTTGAAATATTTAATGATACTCATCAAACAAAATATTATAAAGGAAAAAAGTGTCAAACAAATTTGACAAATTGGGCCTTAATGGAAATTTCATAAGAATAAGCCTTAAACAATCAAAATTAACAAAATTTTTGCATTAAATTGTAAAGCTATACAGGCATTTGCAATTTTCAAAACTTTTCAATTTTTACTACTAATTTGCATAATATAAACGAACTTGGCCATGGCTTGTAATCTTTTATGAAAATAAGCTAAAGTCGATCCAAATTAACGTTTTGATTAACGTAACCAAATGAAAATTTAAAACAAATTGATGTTATAAAATGAAAAAATTGAAATAAATTTAAGCGTTTTTAAAAAATATATACAATCGTGCTGCTACAAAATTCCCATTTCTCGCAAAAATTATAAAATAGGTTAATAAGGTCTTGGAAGCTTTTAACGAGTAGGCTAATTAATTATTCCTGATTTGGAATTATCTGCTAATTTCAGTATATCTTCGATTTCTTTCTTTTACTATCCACTTGTTCAAACTTTTTTTTTTTTTTAATTTTTGTAAATATTTCGAACTTTTTGGTAAAATCCATTTTGCTACCCATTTCATCGTTTCACTCTTTTTTTTTTCTGTTTACTTCTAACAAAAAATTTGCGAGAAAAAAAGCTGAATGAATTCTAAAATACTGTCGGGTAATAAATTATGAGAATTGAATTGTTATGGTAAATTTTTAACAAAAATTTGATTTATAAAAATTAAATTTCCGCAAAATTAATGCTAATCATTATATCACGTATCCTAAACATTTTATTTTTCAAGAATGCAAACAATGAACCAAATTATTAAGTGCTATCGAAAAACTGATTTTGAAAAACTTAATTTTGTTATAGTTCGAATATCGATTGTATTTGATAATTAATTAAGGTGCAATTATAAATGACCGATGGATTAGCACAGTGATTATTTTTTCTAAAGTTACTGTTCAAATTTTATTTTTTGAAATGAATAATTTAATCAAAATTTTGTAGATGAAGAAAAAATTCGGGAAACATTTTCTGAGTACCATTTTTCCAAATGAAGCAATGGAAATTGTTAAAAAAGGAATCATATTTAGTTTAATTATTTCAATATTAAATTTAAGCCAATCCTTTCAATTCGATAACATTTCCTGTTTTTATTAATTATTATTTTCCTTGCAATTGCTGAAATTTATAATTCAAAGACTGCAAATTATAGAAGCTCAAATCCCAGTGGTTATTTGTTAATTAAAAATAATTGGATCCAACATTCGAATTGAAATGTTCAAAGATTTTAACAAATTGATGTGTTTGATGCATTAATTTAAAGATTTTAATATTAATTTAAATTCATTTAAAGCGCTTCATATCTTCGTTGTTACTATTCAAACAAACATTTCTTGTTAAAAGTTAATAAATTTTATTGTAGAATTGATCCTCTTCTAATTTTTAAATTAATTTTCATTTAAAGATATTGCTATCTAACTTGTTATTTTAATTTGCTTCAATATTTATCCTTTCATTTCAGTTTATAATAATATTTAATTTTAATAAAAACCTTGTGTTATTGGTAAAACTATAAAATAATGAGCTCAGGAGATATTAAATAACCAGGTTAATTAGTTGACTGTTACAGTATATCTCTTCCATCTAATTTCCGTTTGGAAAAAAATTTTTGCAACGACGGATTACGGTAACATAATAACTCTTAAAATTATTTCTAAATATTTCTTCCTACAACCCACAAGATAACGATCATAAGCCTTTATTGATTATAAAAATAAAAAAATAAAACGCAAAAATTAAACATGAACAATGATAGCTTTTTCTTCTTTTTCTCATTCATTTTGATGTGAAAAAAAAAAGGAGAAATAAGAAAATAACACGAATGAAAAATTACTTAATCATTTGAAATTAAAAAAGTACTTTAAAAAAGCGAAAATTTAAAGCTGAAATTTACAAAAAAAATTGGAAATGAATATTTTTTTGATTCCAAATTATTCTATAACGATATCCTACAATCCTAATGCACATTTTCCAATAATGTGATGTTTGAATATAATTCAGATCAATAGCAGGAAATCATTAAATGTAAATTGTCTACTGTCAAAATTTTTCCGTTTAATTCGTATAATGCTCCGATTATTGCTGAATCGTCGTCATACGGAAATGTTTAGCGGGAGTTATTAGGAAATTTAATTAAAAATTAAAATTTTTGAAATATTTACCAATTTTTAACTCATTTGCAAAGTTATTTAAGATAGTAAATTTTAGTCAAATATATATTACGCATAATTTAGGTATTAAGATATTTATTTGAAGATAGAAATTGATAATGATCACTTTAACTATTACCAGTTAAAAATGAAGTGAAAAAGTTTTCAAATATTAAAATTATTCTATATTTTTTTCTTAAAATCATTTCTAATATTCTTCTCCAATTCTTCTGTTTAATTATTATAAAATATTTCTTGTTGATGAAAATTAATATAATAATTTATAAAATACATTAGTTGATTGATATATTTTAATTATTGATTAGATCTTAGCCATCAAAAAAATTACTTATTCCAACGAATTCTTCAAGAAAAAAACATTCAAAACAATTTGCCTTTTAATATTTTCATCGATATTTTTTTTCCTTTAATTTAATAAAAATTTTTATATGACAAAAATTTTTTAATTTGATAAAAAGTATCATAAACACCAATTAATTCTTGATTTCTATATTCATATAAAGCCAATTGCATAATTGAAAATTGCTGAAAATTACATATAATTAAATATTATCGAAAAAAATTTAGTAATTAAAAATGTTTGTATTAATCGTCATTTTTTTTCTAGCATTTAGTTTCGACTTTTTTTTTTTTAGCATTTAGTGATAAGTTGAAATTAGAGTAAAATACGTCAACAAAAATTCAATTTTTTCGTTAAAAAATAAAAAGAGAAATGGGGAAGAAATTAGCATATTGAAAAGATTTTTGAAGAAAAAAAAACAAAAAAAGGTTGAAATTATCCATCATTAAGATATTTCAAGAAAAAAAAAAAAACGTTGTTTATTTGAAAAAAAAAAAAAAAAAAAAAAAAAAAAAAAAAAAGAATCTTCAGCTTATATAACTTATTATTTTTCAAAAACATTCATTTCTTGAAATTAAAGAAAATTAGTTATGATTAGAAAAATAAAAGATTATATTCTAAAGGGTAATTGTGCCGATGCATAAGCATAATTAAATTGGTTCATATCATTAATTATATTTGGATGATTGAACAGGATAAATTTAAACGAATAATCAATGCAGTTATTTAGGTAATAAAATTAATGGAACATATTAGAAAGCTTTTTTTTTTTTTTTTTTTTCAGGTTAAATTACTTAATATCAAGCATGAGTAGTAAAAGTTTTCAATATCAAATAGCTAATTTTCTTTCTTTAATAAATATCATCAAATTTTGATCTGTTAGAATTCTAATTCTGAGTTTGTCATCATTTTCTTGTAATTTTTTTTCTTTTGTCCTAATTTTTTTTTTTTTTTTAATTTTATTACATATACATATTGATTAAATAAAATTTATCCCCATTATTTAAGCATTAAATTTTGATTCCAACTATTTCTTTTTTAAATTATTGAAAATTTTAAAAAGGAAAACCACGCAATTTTTAAGAAATAGAAATTTTTGTTTACTTAATGTTAAAATATAGATTTGACTTTTTTCAAAAAAGAAAAGAAAATAAAAGAATGACGAAAAACTATGCATGATTAAGTGCAATAAGAAAAAATATCCATAGAATTTCGCGAAAAAAAAAAAAAAAAAAAGGAAGAAAATTGAAAATAAGACTGTTATATTGTGTGATATATGATACATTTAGTCTTAAAAATTATTTTAACAAGCAGATTTTGAAAATCAGCGAAATAACCGATAGCTATTTTAGAATATTTTTAAAAATTAAAATTACAGCAAAATTTTTAATGGAAAGAAAGGAAGAAATATTTCGATGATCAAGCTGAGAAAGGATAATCCCTAGTACCATTCGATAGAATTTAATTATTAATTCAAAAAACTATAAAAAAGAAATAAAAGTAAAAAAAGACAGAAAAGAACGAAAAGTCTTTTGCTATGACATTCCATTATTTGAATTAATAAGCTATAAATAGAAATAGAATATAATATTCTAATTGCAAGAATCAACTTTTTCTTTTTTTTTTTTTAGTTAGCAAGCTGAAAAATCAATACTCTATTCTGGAATATTAGAAAGAGTTTCAAGAAAAAGATGGAAAAGAGATGAGAAGATGGAGAACCACAATAGAAGCTATTTTCCGGATCCTTTTTTAATTGCAGCTAGTCTCGATCATGCGGTATTTGAAATTACTTTGCTTAATTACCATTATACCTATTTCGTGACCTTTCATCTTTGAGTTTAGTAAAGGATCACTTAAATAGAAGTTTACTTGTAATAATAATATATTTCAGGTTGCTTCCCTTAAACTGCAAAATTTATCTTTTATTAAAATACTTGAACGATGCGTGCCAACTGTACCATCAGCAAAATTCATAAAATTACTGAACGAAGATCTAGATTGATTCTTTAAAACATAATTATGGGTGATATAAATGATTTCATCAATTTGCATTTATCACGTACAATACGTGAAAAAACGCGTGTAAATGTTTGGATGCATGCATTTATATATATATCTGTATATTTGTTGCTACAACAGGAAAGAAGAAATAGAAAATTTAGGCAATAATTTTAACAATAAAGAATTTCGGAATAATCAAATTCTAAAGCAAATTAGGGAATAATCAAATTTTAAAGATTTATTTGAATTACAGTAAACCAATAATAATTGTTGTTCAAATGCAACACATAGCACTTCAACAATGTTTATTTGTTTACTTCTTCTGTCATTCTGTTTCATACATCAAATTAAAATAAAAAAAAAAAAATCATCATTCCATGAAAGTATTCGAATTTTTAAAACTTCTTCAATTTGACGGAACGTTTACCGAATCGGATGAATTCATTCTTTCGTTTAAATCTGCAAACAAATTATCATTTCAGCTTTTAATGTTTTTTTTCGAATTATTGATTAAAACAATTCAGAAATTCAAATTGTAGATGATTACGAAGTAATTTTAACTACATTAATGCAAAAGACTTCAGTACTAGTATTTTATTCGGAACATATCACACCATAATACTTATTATGTAAATGATCATGATCATGTGCAACAATTTGTTCAAAACTTATTTGAACGAAAACGTAAATTTTGAATTTCGCAAAAACAAAAGTTTTGTGTTGCAGTAGAAATTCTTTATATCTTCACTGAGAGAGATAATTTAAAAATAAATTTGAATTAGAAGAAAAAAAAATTTTTTTACAATATAATGCAACGAAGCATACATACTTCATAGGGTCATCTCTTTTTCCGAAGCGAATAAATTCGTTTTTGCGTTTGTCAATTGGAAACGGTTCGTTCATCAAATCATCATTAATCCTCAGCCCTATAAGAAAATTTAAATTTGAATTTAAATTCAAAATTAGTTATGTAAGTATTAAAGTAAAAAATGTATTGCTCAGGCTATTCTAGAAATTCATATTTAATTTGACATTTGATGTTTGATGAATGGGAAATATTTCATTCTCTGCTCTAAAAAAAATCTCTTTTAAATTAATATCATACTTGCTATATTAAAAAAGAAAAAAAAGAAGAAGAGATCAATTCCAAAATACAATTCTAGTGGCAAAATTTACTATAAGTCAATTATGTCATTTGGGAAAAATTAATTGGATCTAGTCCTAATTCTCAGACTTTTAGGCTTCATCAGATAAATTTATATGATATACTGCGATTTCCTTTATTTGGAAGTTAAATTTTTGAAAAATTTCTCCTACAATTGAAATCTAATTAAACATCTTTCTTAATAGCACTTTTCTATCTATTTATTCAAAATTGTTTTATAAAATGTAGAAGAACAGGAAGAAAGAAGGAAAAAAAAAAAAAAGAAAAACGAAAAAGAAATAATAAGGTAACATTTTTTTTTTTTTCCCAAATATTTCACTAAAAATAATTGGAAAAAATAATTGGTTTTCTTTTTAAAACATATTTCACTAAATAATTAATGGCTTATGGTTTGCAAATGATGACATTTAAGAAATTAACATACTAATTTCATTGTTGTTACATTGAAAATTAGCTATTAGCATGTTGCATTGATAAGATCATTTGTAATTTTAAATTTTTTTAAACTTAAAACTCTCAACATTTTTCACAATATTTCTGATGTTTCAATACGGTTAATGCATTATATCAATGCTGAAAATTATACCTGAGTATGGCACAAAGTTATAATCAACCATTGATGGTTCCTGGAACAAGTTCAAATTTTTAGAATAAATAAGTACTAAATAATTATTGAATTTATTGAGTATTTTTTGAAAGAACTTCTTATGTCTATTTAAAGATCATGATTTTTTAAAAATTTGATTGAATTATGCCATTATCCTAGTCAAAAGAGTGGATAATTATTTCCTTTTTTTTTTTTTTTTTTTTGTCTTCCATATCACTCATTTCAGCAATTTTTAGTTATTGCCAAAAATTCTCCAATTCAATTCACTCATTTAGATTATTTTAAGTAGTCTAAATCAAGAAAATGGAACATACCGATTTTTCAAACAAAATACCAAATATAATTATATTTGAATACGGTAATTTTACTCACACAACTAATATTTTAGTTTGAATGTAATACCGTTTAAAATTGTTTCAAAAATTCAAATGATTTTTATTAATGACATCCTCTTTTTACAATGTTTCTTTTGCTCGAAAAATCTAGGAAAATGATAATTTACCCTACCTCAGAGTATTTATTTTTACCTTAGTCTAGAATATATTTCCTGGATACAAGTATAAAAACTTCCGGCATTTTCGTAGGATTTGGGAAATATAAAAGATGGAAATGATCCCTCGAAATCATTTATTCAACCTTCTTTATTACTCTTCTTCTCAATAAGATGTAGAAAACAAAATCTGCGATAACCTAAGTTATTCAGGAAGAAATTGTATCATTGATACTAAAAAGTACTTGATAATTTTCCTTGATATCTAAATCATTCTTAGATCATGTTTGCTCTTTAATTTCAACTTTTAAGTTATAACAAATATTGTACTGTGATATTTAATTGCTAGCTAATCCTAGAATATATGATCAATATATTCTCATTTCTTTTCAAACAAAAGAAACAGATAACATTTTTGTTATCAAACTTATGTATTTCTAAGCTTCAAAAAAATCAAATTAAAAAAAAAAAATAAAAAATGAAAAATTTTCAAAAAATATTATCAACATTCGATATCATGATTGGTATTTGTAAGATTTTGATTTGATTATCATAAAAATTTGATTTAATATCACTTAAAAAAATCTTCCATTATAAATTTTATTAAATTAGAAATTATTTGATAATGTTGAAATTTTTTTTTTTCTTAATTTCAATTTTAATTTTTTTTTTTCTAAATTTAATAATAAATTAAATGAAAATTTACATCATAAAATGAATCATGTACGGGAAGATGAACAGCAAACGGTAATGATAGAACATTTGGGACGAAAACCATAATCAAAAATAATTGAATAAAAGCATTGGAGAAAGTTGGAATAAAAGTAGTCATTGCTGTTTTCTTGAATGTTGCGGTCCTCTCTATTTTGATGGAAGCAAAATATTATTATGGCAATTTATTAGCGTTTTTAAATCATCTTATGAAATCATTTGGTGGGAGTGTTTTTTCGAGAATTTTTATCAATTCGACTATATTTCCTTATTGGAACTCCACCTTTTTCTCAATCCAATCCATTCCAAGAATTCTGCTCCTTTTTTCCAATCGAACCTCTCTCTTGTCATACAACTTCTGCCTTTCTTCCTTTCATCCATCATTGACATTTTTTTTTTCTTTTTTTTTTTCGAAAACTTAAAATATATCATCATTTTATTATTTCTCTTAACTCTCTTAACCTATATTTAACTTGAAAAAAAAAAAAAAAAAAAAGAGAAATTCGATCTTTCCTTTTTACATTTCCGCTTTAAAATATCAATCAAACATAACGTCATCTATTAAAATTCATTGATTTTGATCAAATTATTTTTATGAAATAAAACGATTAAAATTAATCTAACTTGACAAAAGCAATTACATATTATCCATTAAATATTAATGCATCAATTAATTTATCAAATGAAAGTGAAATTTTTCTTCTGTCTTGCACAAATTTTTTCATTGAATTTTTTCTTTTGAAAAAAAAAAGAAAAAAAAAAAAAAGGAACTAGCATTCATTTGGAAAGCAATTCATTGTTTCATTTTGAAATTCAAACTGAAACAAAATTTATACCCAAAATTTTTTATGCTAAAAAATCAAGAAACTGTATCGTGTTAAAAATAATAATTTTCTCAAAACTTATCATCGAATAAATAGATAAGATTTGGCTGAAATTTTCGTATCAATTAGAATTATCATTTGGTAAATCCAATTAAATCAAGCATCCACCACTGATTGGCAAAATAAAAGATTGTTTGCAAAAAACTAAACAAAAAAAGAACGATGCTGATTAAAAATGAATTATAATCGTTTCATCGTTAACAAATTAGTCGAAAATAAAAGGCGGAAATTTTAGCATATTTACAGTATATAAAACAATTTTTATTTCATAGATCAGTCTTTCCAAAAATTCGATCAAAACGGATACGAAAATGACATCAAATTATGACTAAAAATGTGAATATTGCAGAAAAATTCTTATAAACAGGAAACTCTACTCTATTATTTTAGTCCCCTAAAGCCACTAACATTAATAATCTCAGGACAATTACAAAACTTCATATTCAACCGTTTAGCGATCACTTGAACACTGGATATTGGCGAAATTAACCACGAAAAATATTTCAAGACGATACATCTGAAAGCTCTCGAAGTCTCGACGATCCATACCTGCCTCTTAATAATGGCCTAGCGAGATCCACACGATAACTTTTTTCCGCCTGGTTCTCATTAATTTTAGAATATCTTGATTAGATTACAAAAATATCAAACATCATGCAATAAGAGTATAAATCTTTCACAAATACAGTATGCGAATTATTTCAATGCATAATAATACCAATAATAATTATCATTTTAACTAAGAATTTTTCTCTTTTTTTTTAATATCAGCAAAAAATAACTTTAAAATCAATTTATCATTGTAATTAAAGATTCAAAGGATGGAATGAAAATTTCTTTCGATGAACACGAAGAAATTGATATCTTCGAAATTGGAAGTTGAAACAAATCATTGTTGCTTAAGCTTACATGTGAACTTTTTTTTTTTTTAAGTAATATTGTCGCGATCGATAAGTGCCAAAATTGAAATAAGCTCTACTCTAATCGAAGTTCAACAAAGATAATTAGTGATTTAAAAAAACAGCTATTTGAATCTTTTGTTTCAAAGGAACTATTGTTAATTTTTGATAAATTCGGTAAATTTGTTATTGGTACAAAATAATGCCTAAGTGATTAATGTTAAAAGATATCGCATTGAAAATCTTAAAAAAAAAAAGAGATTAATTCAAGCAAAGAAAGAACAAACATCAAATACCAAATTGTATTGCCAAGAAATAATCAAACAAAAATATTAAAAATATTAAATAATCAACTAACATGCAACCGCATCATTCTTCCAATTTTTGATTCCCAATTTATATTGCATTTCAAAGATTATTCATTCCTAAATCTTAAAAGCATATCTAAATTACCTGAAAAAATGAGTAACCAAATCTAATTAATAAAGAGACAGGCATTTTTTATTGAAGCGTGAATTAAAATTTTGCATATAGTACATAAGGTTGTGCCATACACAAATCTGTAATTAAAAACACATAAATCTGTAGTTTAGTACCACACGTAGATTTCTCAATTCCTAAAAATTAAGGTTACAGAGCTAAAAAATTACTTTATCATTCCCGAGAATAAGACTAGTATCGTTTGTCATAATTTGAATTAACTGGGATAGTATGATTTCACTTTGACACCTGCGTAAAATCTGATAGTTCGAATTAAGCATTTCATTTATTTATCACAGTTTTTTTGATTTTATTATTCGACAGGTTGTGGCGAGGTTTTTCTTGTGCTGTTGATGTGACTTTCCGAATATTTCCGGGTTTTATCCGTTGATAGTCCGGATTCTTCTTACAGGAATCAAGTCCATGAATGAAGATTGTAATGTGTTGGAAGGTACGCCTAGGACATCAACTTCCAATTATTGCGCTTCGTTTGATGAACTTCTGAAAAGAATTTCTAATTTAAGACAAAATCAGCTTACATTTGGTTAGTTCAATTTATTTTTCTGACAAATAATCATTTAGATATATTCATTTTTCGAATGCATTCATATGTTCCATAAGTATTGAATATTTTAATTTATTAACAGAAATCGATGCGATTTTACATAATGCATTATCAGTAAAAGTAAGTAAAAGTATTTCGTTCTTGCCTCTATAGCCATTGCACAAGAAATAACATTTAGGAATGTTAAAGATATTACGAGTCAAAGAAATGTGAACATAGATTTTAGGAGAAATGGTATTGCTATTTCATTAGCTGATTGCCGTTGCTTATCTTTCTTCTTAAAATGATTCAGGAAGATATAGATGTTATTCGAGTGCATTTTTTGTTGTAAACTTGTGTATGAATACTAAACGATATAATGGAGAGTGCAGTTATCATGTCAGTATAGGGAAAAAAGTAGGATTATTCTGACTTGCTCTGAAGTCAGAATCTTCAACAATCAATATTGCTTATCTCTTGTGATTTTTTTCTTTTTGATTGCAGATAAGGGTTTCGAAGTTATCTCGAACCATGAACAGAAGTGGTGTAAGCTTTTTGCTGATTTTATTGCTGGTAGCGCTTACTGCAATACGAAAAACTGTGCTGCACATAGCGACGATATGCTTTGGTACGTATCAATGGAGCAAGTCAGTCGAGACTTTTGTATTGGTCAGGAAGTAAGTTTCACATGACTTTTTTACCTTAGTTCGAAACTAGTTGAAATATAGGCTTTATCGAATCTATGTGGTAATGCTAATTTAGCCGTCAAAAATGCTAATTTCGACTTCGAATCATGTCTGAGATGTTTTTTTGCAAAATTGAGGTTTCTTTTTTTTTTCAATAAATATACATACGTGGTCTTGCAAAAAATTCTGGTCTACTTGTTTATTTATTTTTGGTTGTTAGTATCTTATTTATTCCTGTCAAATATTGAGCGGAGAAATTTGCAAGAATTACGGTAACAGTTATTTCTGAATCTGTTGCACCTCTATCATAGATGTAATGTTTAGTTTTATTTAGATAAGTCAACTTCAAGTATATAGGCGTCAAAGTCCTAATAAACCGGTGCTCAATGATCCTTCGATAAATTGGGAAGAAACCGTTTGTCTAAACCTCATCCTTCAACAGGTGCGTTTCATCGAAGTATCACAGATCCTAATTTGGAAATCTTGTGGTGTTTTCTTTTATGATCTTATGTTTGAAGTGTAGAAGGAAGTTTCTTATTGTGGAACAAAAGCGGACTTCGATTATGATAAGGAAAATCATCTGGCAGAAAATTGATAATACTCCATTTTTCGTTTTATTACTTGTTCATTACTTCATGCTTCTGGAAAGTTTATAATGATTAATTTTCGAATCGGAAATTGAGTTGAGCAGTTTCAGGGGAAAAATAGTATTTTTAAAATCTAAGAGATGCATTTCAGTTGGATTTTCAAGTCACTTGTGCTGTATGTATTAAAACCAGTCCACAGAATTTGCAAATATTGCGTAAAAATTGTCAAGTAAAATTTTCTTCTCTATTTTCACATTGCTAGTATATATGAATTTAAATCTTTATACAGAGTCCTATTCTAAAGAAGTATGTATTGCCGCATAATTTTTCATAGAAGATATACAACTAATTTTCAGCGGGTATACCCATCACCAAGTAAACGACGAATGGATAGCAAGGGTGAATGCGAAGAAATTACTTATCCAAAAATCTATTTCGCAATAGATGACTTTGAAGAGGTTTACTTGTCTTTGACATCTTCTTAAATTTTTAACTTTTAAATCTGCTAATTTCATGAAAATCGAAGGATGGGTGTCTACCTTTTAATGTATATTTACACTTAATTTCCTCGTTAATTTCTTAATTTCGATTTTATATCAGTTTCAGATCTTTAGTGATGTAGTTGTTCGTGATGGTGAATGTGTCTGCGTTGAATTGATAGCGAAGGATAGATCCAAAAATTGTGAGGCGGTAATTTTTCTCGGTTCAATTCGATACGAAGTGCTGAAGCAAGCCTACGATGCAAGGGTATGCTGAAATTTTTCTTTTGTATTTGTTAGTCCTATTTGTATTTCTGAAACAGACTGTCACATTTTTGATTTATACTAGTTAAATGAAAAACAAAGTTCAGTTCTATATTTAGGCATCTTTTTCTTGGCAGTGGGCACAGAAGTTCATCAGCCCGAATCAAGGGCGCCGTGAATTCGTTCGCATGAGAGGACCACATGGAAAAGGTGTACTATGCTTATTTCATGTTTAACGCATTATGTTGCTATAAATTTATGGAATATTTCGCATAAAATCACATGCTCATCTGCTTAATATTTTTACCACTGCTACACTTAAGTATAAAGTATATGTAGCAATAAGAAAATGTTGTAGTCGTATCCCAGCAGTTTTTATACTGTCGATACTGTTGCAGGATATGCAGAAATGGCGGTTATGCGTCTACCAAATTGTGGCTATGAAACTCCTCTATCAGAACAGTCATTAGGTTTTGAAAGTGTAAGTTTCCAGTTATTTTTATATGCTGTCCAAAAATTGCAAGTTGCAAAAATTGATTAAATTTAATGGTTTCGATAATCTTTCATTTGAATTTTTTTCATTAAAATTTTGCTAACTTTGTAAATTTTATAAAACCAACTTTCTTGGGAGGCTTATCCGTAAAATCACACATTTTAAGCTCGGGCAGTGCGGAATACGACGCATGTCCGATACAAATTTAAATCATTATCCACAACGATTAATGGTAACATCTGGATTGTCAGGTGCGCATGATGCCAGTAGGGGGCGACGCTGGCAAAGTGAAACGGACACTCTAAATGAATATCGAGAAGTTGAAGCTAGTAGCATCGATGATGGTATGAAATTCAATATTGGACGTTATTGTAGTATACTGGAAAAAAAAATAGTTCATTGAAATTGATAATGTTGCGCAATTAAGATTTCGGATCAAAGTTCGTATTTCTTTGGAACATTACTTCTTTTGCGGTTTATATTTTTGGCAAACAAATCAGTGCGTAAATAGTATTCTATCACTCACCATTTTTTCCAAGTTTGAGTAGTTTTTCAAATCACTTTGCTATAAAACTGACTGGTTTAGAGGCAGAGAAGTCGACGAGCTAATTGGAACTCTTTATAACTTCCGAAGGAAATACCAAGTAAATTGTTGGAAAGAGATAAGAAGAGATAATAATTAGATGGAACAAGATTAGGAGAATATGCCGAGTGAGGTGGGACATCCCATTTAACATCTTCATTGGTGATTTCGTAAAGTGCGTCGCGAAGGAGAAATGTCATGTGAGATGATTATTTCTTGTTGGTTCGGACTGTTCTATTGATAGCCCTGATTAACTTACTCACTTGCTGATTATCAGGATTTGGAATTGTAGTCTTGTTACTCATTCAGATTTAAGTTTTTTTTTTTTTTTTTCTTTGAAGTGCTATTCTGTCAGAGGTTTCTCCTTTGGTAAGGATCAGTCATTTTTTCAATGCTTCACATCGATATGGTGATGTGATCTTTGGTTTCGGATGCTAATGAAAACTTCATTAACTAAAGGCAAAAAGCAACTAAAGTCGGAAATTCCTCTTTGTTTTACGCAGCATTTCATAATTCTGGTTTTAACAAAAACAATCGAGACCGCGAAGTTTATGACTTGTGCAGTGTACATATTATTAAAAATCAAAAAAAGAATAAACATTTTACTACAAGAATAATGCACGGCTCTAATATCAGGCTATAAGGCTAAAAGTTGAAAATTTTTAAATATTAATTTAGTGATTAGTTAAGAAGATGGCAGGGAATTAAAATTGTATTTGTTTATTTAGTGCTAAATGAAGGCATGATGGGTCGTCTGTGGTCTGTTCGAGGATTTGGTCAAGCATGGCATTGGCTTCGAGAAAAACGGCGAGCTGAAAGCATGCCATTGAATGCATTCTTGACATATATCACGCTTCCGTGGTCAACAATTCTTGACGGTGGGCAATTTAACACTATTTTCAAGAAATTTACGAAATCAAATCCAATGAGAAAAATATGCGGTTTCTAGCGGATTTCATAACACAGAATAAAATCTTGGTAAATTAAAGTATTTGTTGTATAGTTTTCAAAAAAATGGCTATTTTAGATTTGCTTATGGAACGACCGCGTCGACCAATTCTTACTTTCGATCTGGATAATTTGGAACTGAAGTCTGACCAATAATACTACATAGTTTAGAAATTTTTCAGATATTGTTTATGGGAGATTTTTCTATGTTAAGTATTTATTTATTTGGTTTTTATTTTCAGATACTTTGAAACATAGTTTGTCCTCTCAGACCTATCAGTGATGCTCTCTATCTTTTGATAATAAATGACTTGGTTCGAATTGCTAGATTTCAGGTCGCATTTCATTAGATTGTAATCTATGCTTTCTGGAACTAAAAGCTGTTTTTCTATCAAAATTGATGGTTTAGGCTTTCAGTAGAGATTACATCTTTCATTTTTTTTTGAAATATTTAGAAAAATATGGTCAAAAGGTTTTAGATTATAATTTATGAAATTATCATTGAATTGCTTTCAGTTGAACCAAGTTTTGCATTTCTTATGTATTGTATTTAGTTCTAAAAATCTGTATCCAATGTAAATTTACGGACTTTCGCACTGCAACGGATTTTTGCATCAATTTGATAGAAATGTTCAGATGATTGATAATTTGCCTATGTATATATTTGGACATTTTTATTCATGAAATGATTCCAACAATATGAGTTCCAGTACTGCCTCTAGTATTGTATTTATTGTCTGTTGCATATTGTGATAGTACCTTTATCAGCAAATTCTCATTCCAAATGATTTGATTAAAATAGGTACATCTGTTCATGTTATTTTCCATTTGCTTAGAAATTTTCGAAAAATATGTGTGGCTTTCGACCATTCTTAGATGATTTGATAGATTGTGAAGGTATTCTGACTGAAGAATTCTGAATAGTGATCCTAAACTACTTTAGATTTGCGAATGCATTTTAGTTTAAGCATCAGTGGACCAAGGTATTAAAGTTCTCAAAATCTGATTCCAGACGGTTAGATGGTTACTTCTGCAAATTCTGCATAATTTCATGAAACTTCGTACGAATAGGAACGAAAAAGAGGTTTAGAACCATGTGTACAACTTTTATCAAGTATATTCTATTGTTTCTATGTCCTCCATCTTGCTCTAAATTTTGTTATATTTCTCATACTTTGATACACTACAATTCCATCTGTAAGGTTGTTTGATTATCAAGCAGTTCAGATCTCGAGGTTCCTGTTGCAACCATATCATTTTTTTTGCACATTTTTTTCAAGTCACTGAACTGGTTCCAAAATAATTTGTTCTTAGTTTATTTAGTCTTAATCCAGGAAATATTCAAAATATTTTGGAACTAGTTGGATCAGTATTTTTTTCGTCATCATCAATGTGATGGAAAATAATTCATGATAAAATGGCCAAAAGGGTTACACCTACAACGAAGATAAAGGTTATCGATTTAGTCCATCAGATCCTAATTGATTATTTTGATTATTTCGATCCTTCATTCTATTTTCCTTTCTTTTCATTAATCACCAAATTTTTAATCAAGTAAAACTAAGGTGGTCGAAATAATCTGCTTTCTTAAATTATTGAGTGATTGAATTTCAAGAAATATTTGAAGAAATTTGGGAAATTTTCGGAACAACTTCGAGTAAAATCTTGAATCAATACAGTCAAAATAAGAAATTTGATAAATTGCAAAATTTATTCGAAATTTATTTATAGATATATGTATTTATGAAAATAACTAGCTGGCGTGGCTATGTCCTGCTAGTCTATAGTGAGCGGCCAGCATTAATGTGGCCCGCTTCCGGTTAATGCGGAAAGTGATCGGAAATCCAGTCTGCTCGCTTAATTTTACCTATCACAGGCATGACAGGTGAAAAAAAAAAGTGGGCAGATATATCTAAATAAAAATACGCGCCTATTCGAGTGCAACTTATATTAAAATTTCAAAACAATCGGTGAAGAACTTTCGGAGATTTAAGGTCGGTAACAAGGAACATTTACAGTTTTACTTATATAGATTTTCCAAACTGTAGTATGTTGGACTCCTTTTACTCCAGCTTTTTGCATTAGTTTTACTCAAAATTAAAATGAACACTCAACTTATTTGTTTATTTCAGTCTTTTCTTGGATGTTTAAGTTTCAATTATGTGTAGCGTTTGCTTAATCTATCCACTGTCGAGTTTGTTTAATAAATTAATTTAGTAATTAGCCGAGATTTCGGTGATCCTAGTTTGCAAATTTTATAGCAAGTCCCAATGACTCTAAAATTAAAATCTAATATGATTGTAGAAAAAATTGATGAAATTCGCTGTAGAATGATTTCAAGTTTGAATTCAAATCGTTATTAAAACAAATCATTTCGTTGTATTCAAAGCTATCAGAATGATAATTTAGTCTGATACGTTCATTTAAATGAAAACGAGTAAATCTTATTCTAAAATTTTGCAAAATTATTGAAACACTGATTACAACTCAAATGTATCATTTAATCTTGACATTCTATGGTGCTTTCTTCTTCATTCATTATTCTAAATTTATGCATTCCTGACCTGAAAGAAATTTGTAATTGTAAAGAATGGATTAGATTGGGTAACAATATTGTTTCGGATAAATGTTTGAAATAAAATTTAGCATTTATTCGATTTTACTATGAAATCTTTTAAATGAAAATTATGATAAGCATTATTATGAATTTACCAAAAAAAAGAAAGAAAATTTCCGAGTAAAAAACATATATCATTTTATTACACAAGCAATTTATCAAATTTCTAATCATAGCTACCGTTTTTTTCTTTTTTCCCAAATGAATTTTTCAAAATTGTAATAATAATTCTGATCATAAATTTTATTCATGTTAAATTTGCAGTCTTTGAAACTTCAAGAAACGATTGAAATATATGCAATTAATTTGCTTTTTTGTCCGAAATTCGACACAAGAAAAGAAAAGAAAATGCAATGGTCAAGTTCTTGTTTAAAAAGTTTTCCCATTCTTTCTCTTTCTTTTTTATTTTTGTTTTTCCATTCATTTTCATTGGATTGTGAAGAAAAGTGATGAACTTAATGAAAAAACGAAATGTCATTTTTAGGCCATTGAAAAGAGCCGCCGATACGCACATCCATGCATTTATATATATATTTATATACCAAAGACAAAAAAAAAAAAAAAAAAAAAAAAAACAGTTATTAAAAAATAAATAG
>JAOVVO010000619.1:0-48368 GCA_028564675.1 Onchocerca lupi | reverse complement strand
AAAAAAAAAAAAAAAAAAAAAAAAAAAAAAAATTGAATGTGTTTGTATGTGTGCATGGAAGAATGATATGAAATAGATAGATATTATCAGCAAAATGTGATAAAAGATCGAAAAAAAAAAAAAAAAAACAAAAAACTAGGCTACAGAATTATACATTGAAATAAAATTATTATATTTTATGTTAATTTCGTATTTCCTATACAATATTTCCAATTCTGAAGTCCGTTTTACTCCTTCTACCTGAATTGATTGTTCGTTGATTTAATTTCTTATTATTTGATCATTGAATGAATGAAATGATTTTCTTCCGACTAATGTCATTTTATCAGTTTACTAATTGGTTTATTAATTGAAAAGAACGATAAATTACTTATTTTAATTCTAAAAATTTCCGGCAAAACGAAAAAGAGAAAAGATGGAATCATTTAATGCCTTAAATTATAATTATATTATTTTGGAATTTGTGAAAAATTATTAAATAAAGAATTTTTAAAGAAATAAAGCTAATTTTTTACGGAAAAAAAAAATAATTGTCTAATATTTTGGAGTAAATTAAATTTGGAAAAAAGCTTAGTTTTTGCATAAATTTCAAAAAATTAAAATAAAAGTTGAATATTTTGAGGAATCTATTTCATCCCACGGTTGAAAATAGGTATGAAAGTTTGACGTAAAACGAGGGACAAGTGCGTGGGAGTAGAAAAAGAAAGGACATGGATGAATAATGGTACTGATGGACAAAATCATAATTTCGGAACAAAAAAAGCGTTAATGTTCAGTATGGAATTGATACGGATTGGAAGGTCGTCAACAAAAAAAAAAAAAAAAAAAAAAAAAAAAAAAAAAAAAAAAAAAAAAAAAAAAATAATGGAAAAGGTATAAAGGAAAAAAAAAAAAGGGAGGGAGGAAAAAGAAAAAAAGAAAGGGAAGGATGGAGAAAGAACGGGTTAAAGAAAAAAAAAAAAGAAAGAGAATATGCACATAAAACTATCAAAAAGTCAGAAATGAATTGAATTACGAAAAGAAAAACGGTTTAATTAAGATATGCAAAGTTGAAAAAGAGCATTATAAGCGATTGTCGCTATCATTATCTCTTCCTCTCTCTCCCTTTCCTTCTTATCCTATCAATTGCCCTCTTTCTCCTCTTTTTTCCATTCATCTTTCAAATTTTAATCATTTTAAATTTTCAATTCTATTCGAAATTAAAATTTCATAAATAAAAATTTAAATAAAAATAGGATATTCTTTTTAAAAACTATGCTAATTTATGAAACATCATCTTAAAACTATAATTCATTAACTTCTAAAAACTTAAAATACTTTCGTTTTATCAGAAAAAAAATGATTAAGAAATTTTATCTATGCAATAGAAACTGAACAAATTATCAATTATTATTTATTAAATTTCAGAATTTAAAGAAAGTTTCAAATCCGATAGATTTAATGATAAATTTATAAATAGGATTAAATTTTCGAATCTTATTCATATTTTTAATACAACTAAAAGTTGTTCAAATTCACTTTTGAAAATTCAAATTTTTTCATTATAAATTCATCCTAACTCCTATTCTCATCTTTTTTTTTTTTTTTTTTTTTTAAGATTTAAACATACCTAATTTCCTGAAAATCCTGATATTAAATGAGTTCCAAAATCAGCAACTGATAGCTAATAACCATCAATCAGAATCACTTAAATAGCAACAAAACTAAAATTAGCCAATTAAATTACAGAATGAATTGTTTCATTATTAAAAGCATAACTTTTTTCTTGTATCCAATAGATCATGAAGTTCATCGATCAATTATCACCACTATTTATTCAAGTCATTTTATTAAATAAATTATTTGTAAAACTAATAATATTCTCAAAAATCATACATTTATTTGCATTTTCGAAAATTTGAAAGGAAGAAAATTTTTGATAATTCTCGGAAAATCTATAATAAATCCAGAAAATGTTTGTGCGTATATCAATTAAATTGTAAAAATTCAATTAAAATTTAAAAAGAATGAAATAAATGCGTAACATTTTTCAAAATAATCCATATGATACACATTTTAATATCAAAAAAAAAAAAAAAAAAAAATTAAATAATTTAAAATTTCTTAAATTTTCATATAAATATACTAAGAAAAACTAAGAAGTTTTCATTTCTTTTTTCCTCAGAAATAAATTGGTGGAAATAAATAAATCTTTTATATAGTTTTTCATTGAGAATATTAAGGCAAAAATGAACAAAGATTATGCATGCAATAAAAAATAACGAAAATTTAACAATATTCCTTTTTTTTTTTTTTTTTTAATGTATATAATTCAACTTTTTCTTCTCCTCACTTTCGCATTTCTTGTTCAAATTTTAATCCGGTTTTTCTTTCCTTTTTTTTTTTTTTTCCATCTTTTCCTTCTTTCTCATTTTATTCAATTTTCTTCGTAAATAATGTATAAGCTTTACTATTCCTGTAAATGATCAACTATTTTGAGAAACTTCAATTATTTTCTTCCAATTTATCTCCAAAAAATCAATAACTAATATGCTAAAATATCATCTATTGATGGAAAGAAGAAAAAAAAAAAAAAAAAAAAAAAACTTGCGAAATTTGATATTTTTCACGACAAAAATTATAAACTTTTTTTTTAAGAAAAAAAAAAAAGACTTGTGTCATTTATTATGCACTTTGTGAAATTTTATTCCGGGTAATCTTCTTATTCGAAATTTCAATTAGGAAAGATACGAATTTAAAAAAAGTATGATTTAGCAAAAGAATTTCAGAAAGAAAGGGAGAAGAAAAGAAACAAACTTGAAAAATGATTCATGATTAAAGGTCACCAGAGGATACATATATGGGGATTATTGATGAGAGGATAAAGTAGCAATGAATGTTTATCGGTTCCAAAACAAACGATTCCGTCAAAATCAATAAGAATGATGATAACGATCCGTTGTTGATGGGTCAAGAGCCGTAAATTCTAAAGTGTCTATTAATGTTCATACCACAAATCTTCCTTGAACAATAAAAATCCATTCTTTTTTCTCAATCATTACTATTTCCTATTTCAATAATAACAATTTATGATGATGATAAGAATAGTGATAATAATTATAATAACCATAATTGTTATTACTTCAAAAACAATAATATTATAACAGTAACAAATGAAAATAGCAACAATAATAACAATAATAATAATAATAAAATTAAGAAGAAAAGAAAAAAAATAATATAATGATAATAATAATATCAACATTAGCAAATAACAAATAATAATAATAGCAATGATATGACGATGCGAATAATAATATTAGGAAAGTTTACTAATCGCTATTTTTTTATTTACTTATTTGTTTGTTTTCTTCTTTTCCTTTTTTTGTTTTGTTTTTTTTTTTTTTTTTTTTTTTTTTTTTTTTTTTTGTTTATTTCCTCATTCATTTTGTTATTTATGATTTTCTATTTGCTAGTTAATTATTTAAGCAAATTAATTATTTCAGATTTGTCGAGTTGTAGTTTATTGGCATTCTCAAAAAGAATGTCAACTATCGGTTTTGTTCTCTTCTCTTTTATTTTTTTAAATTTAGACTTTCTACTAGTGATAAGGAAATATTTAGCATGAATTCAAATTATGAAATAAAAATAATCAATTGATATAAAAGATCTGATTGTTTCAATGAGAAATTCCCATTATTTGTGGAGGATAAATTGTGATAATAATAGATAAGAAATTTATGAAAATTTATGCAAAATATGATCATTTTTTTTTTTTTTTTTTGTTGTTGTTGTTGTTGTTGATATCAACTGATAATATGATAAGCTTGACAAATGCATGGAGAATTTTGAAATGATTAAATTATGCTAGGATTACTTGAAACATTTAAAGTTAACGTGATTCGTGCAAATGAAAAAGATGAAAATGTAGGAAATGAAAGAAATGCCGTTGCTCACTTTTTTCTTTTTTTCTTTTTTTTTTTTTTCACATATTAAAAAAGATGAAAAAAAAAAGTATGAACAATGCGAGGAATTCAATTCAGGTGTCCAAAATAAGCTAAGATGAAAAGATTATCATGATGAAATAATGAATGAATTGCATTAAATGAGTGACAGAGATTGGAATGGAATGGAATGGAATGGGAAGGAATGGAAAGGAAAAATTCGATGATGAAAGGGAGCAAAAAAAAAAAAAAAGAAAAAGATTGAAATTTTGAAGTTAAACAAGAAAAAAAAAAAAAGTTTGAACAAAGGGAAATGAATGATTATGAAATGTGTGTATAGATTGTTAGGCATTACTATGCCTGTTGCAGAAAGGACGATTTTCAAGCCGATCGGCTGCTGTTGATGGTGATGGTGGTACACGGAGCACAAAAGTCATAAATTAAAAAGACAAAGGTGAATTTGCGAATGATTAGTATGACTTGGCAATGAAAACGAAGAAGGATGAGAGAAGGTAAATGTGAAGAGCTAGGAGGAAAAAAGAAGAGGATAGAAAGAAGAGCAATGAAGAGAAGGGAAAGAAAGAGTTGAATACGGATCCGGTTGAGTTGAATTGGATCAGATCAGATCGGGTTAAGCATTCGGAAGACAGATAAAACCATATGAAATTGATCATGAAAATGTTCGTCATAGGAAAATTTGATAGCATGTTAAATAATTATTATTCATTGATATATCAAACTTTGTTGCTTGTTTGATTATCAATATCTCTAATTATTCTCAATTATGTTTGATAGATTAAAATTGATTGAAATTAAGAAAAAAAAAAAAAAAAATGATTGACTGGATACGTTACCGTTCTGTTTACTCAATTACTAGCTTGGTAATTCTTAATCCTTTGCTTATATTTCTGATCAATACAGTTTAACAAAAAAAAAAAAAAAAAAAAAAAAAAAAGGAAATGAAAAGGAAGAAGAAATTTTTAGCAAATTATAAATTTCGTTTTAGGAATTTTTTATAAAAATTTAATCAACAATTTTTCAAAAAGTCAAGAACAGTAACAAAATATGAAATGATTAAGCAAATAAAACAAAACAAAATAAAAAATGAATGTAAAAATATAAGAAATAAAAGAATTAAATTGACAAGAATGAAAAGAGAAAGTTGAAAGGATAAACTTCTATGAATAGACCAAAATATTAGCGATTCTCAATTCCCGCTTTTCTCGTCTTTTCACCTTTCCCTCCATCCCATTTGACCTCATCTCAATCAAATCTGAGCATAAATTAGCGGAAATTGAAAAGATTTCGAAGAAATCTATTAACGAATAATGTCCTTCTTCTTGTCTCATCTTTCCAGTATTAAATATATCTGTCTGTCTTATATATATATATTTAAATAGATGTATATGTATTTATTATACAGATACGAATCAATCTGTTTGCACGAATGTGTTACAAATTCAAGATTGAATTATTGAAAATGAAATAAATTTGAATGGATGAGGATGAGAAAGATAGAAATAAGTAGAATGAAATGAATTGAAGCCTAGGCTCTCGATCAGCATTCATTCTTAGTTGCAAGTATTTAAGGCCCTATTGATAGTTGCATTTCTGATGCATTACGTAATTCTTCATTCACTTTAATGTGTATTTCAATGAAATTGTGTCCATTATCCAAGAAAAATTATTTTATTAATCGCTTCCTAAATCATTCGCATTATCTTTTGAAATGAATGCAAAAAAGAAAGAAAAGAAATGATATATCTTTGAATTTGATTCAAACATTCAATCATTTTTGCGTGCCATTTTTTGGCCTCTTCAACCACTCATTCTATCCCATTGTCCTAAGTTTTTGAATCCATAGGGAATCAAGAATTGCGATCCGAAAAAGTATGCTTTAAGCGAGAAGCTCATGCGATTCCCGATGAGAGAGTCAAATTTTTAGCCAAATTTTCACTTAAACATCATCATTATGTTATTTACATTTCACAATTTTGAAGCTCAAATTTTCAGTAATGAATTCATCAAATTGGAAAAGAATGAAAAGTGAAATATAAACATGCAATCGAAATGTGTCCTTCTTCGTTCATTAAATTGTCAACATGAAATTTTGTACTACATTCAATAAAATATCCTAAATGAATAGTTAACTGTCATTCAATCAATAAAATGAAATAAATAAAAAAAGAATAGAAAAAAAAAAAATTAATCGAAACTTAAATGTTAGAGAATTGAACAGATATAATTTCCGGAAAATTTTTTTATTCAAAAATTAAGATAAATGTCGAAATAGCAAATGGAATTGATGATGAAATTTCAAATAGAGAATATAAGTACAAAAGAAATTTTGGGTGATAAGGTGGAAAAAAAAAAAGACGAAAAAAAAAAGGGCAATAACAGAATAAAAATTTGTGATAAAAAGATAAAATAACAATAAAAAATAAAATTGAGAATTTTCAAATAATTATTTATAAAGAAAAAAGGGATGGTTTTTTTAAATAGTATCATTTAATATCAATAATACTGATTATAAATTTCATAAAATGCAATAAATCTAATTTTTTCGAATAAATTTCAGACCAGTAATGAATCACCTGCAAATCATTAAGTTTATTTTGCTATTCACAATTTTTCAGATGCAACGAAGAAAAAAAAAAACTATAAATTTAAATTCACAATTAATCAGTTTAAGGTTAAGTCAGGAAATACTTGATGATGGAACTGGAAATTTAAACTTCCAAGAAATTCAAGCATCAATCAAGTTATCTTTTTCAATTACTCTCAACTGATCTTTAATTTTTGCATTAGAGAAAAATAAATCATTGAAAATTTCAAAATTTAAAACTAGTATGAGCCAAAATTTCCAAAAGCAAATCAATTCTTAGAAGTTTGCAAAAATTTCTATTTTTACTTTGGTAATTAATTTCTTTTTTTTCTTTTTTTTTTTTTTTTTCTTCTAAAATCATTCATCATATCAAAGTTAACATGATGAATATTTGCAATTTTTCTAAAAATCAAGAATAATGCCATTTAAAAGGAGAATAAAAAAAAAAAGAAGGAAAATATGAAGTAAAATGAATCAATTTAACGACTTTTTTTTCTTTCTTTTTTTCATCATCCGCCAATGAAAAATTTCATTTTTAAAATGAAATTTAAACAATTTAAAATTCTCATCGCATCCATGAATTGTTGCTACAATATGTTTATAAACAGAAAGGCAAAATTATGCATTAATAGAAAGAGTAATTTTGATTGGAGCAGATGTCTTTATTTGTTTCCAATTATAGCACTAATTAGTGCCATTAAAGGAAATTTTCTATGACTGCTGAAAATTTTTAACTTTTACCCTTTCATCTTGGAAGCAAAAAAAAAAAAAAAAAAAAAGAAATTATTTTTAAATCCAATTATTAAATTGTATCCATTAACAACAAATGCACATTATTTTGTTTGAACAAATTAATTACATTCAATCAGATTTCATCATAAATGGAATAGCATTTAAAAATATCAATTCATTTTAATTTATAAAATTTGTTGAATAAAATGAAACTCTCGAAGTCTTCAAATTAATCAAACATATCAAATTTCAAAATTTTAAATTAATCAAATATATCAAATTTATTCTTACACCATCTCTTATATTTCTCACAAAATTTTGAAATTAAATTCGTTTGGTAAGTAGAAAAATATCCCATAATATATTTGCAATTCGATATCAAATATTACCGTTACAATTATCATCCATTTGTCTTCTTATCATTAATGACTGTATATATGATAAATCATTGAATATGATAAGTAAGTTCAATCGATTTTTTCATTTTCATAAAATATCGTCAAATTTATTCAAAAAATTTAAATGATGCATTGATGACAAAAAAAAAATTGCCCAAAACAGCAAGCAATTGTCACGAAGGAAATTGTCAAAGCGTTGAAGTAATGTTTAAACGATTTATTATCATTTTATTACCTGCAATTAATTCGTCCATTATATTCCATTTATCCTTTTCACACACCTCATATCACACATATCAAACTTCTATTATCCCTTCCTTCACCTCCAGCAAATCATAATTTTTGATGAGTAACGAATTTTTGTGGAAAATTAAACTAAAATGAAATGATGATGATGCTGTTGATGTTGATGGTGACAGCAGCAGTAATGATGATATTGATGATGAAAATGGTAGGTGGGTGATGATGATAATGATGATAATGACCGCAAGGAATTACCAATCCAATAATAATATCGGTAACCTTTGAATCCTTCATTTTTATAACCTTCCTCCTCATTTTCTACCTCCTCCGCTTACATGATAGGGAACTACCCTTTGTCCACTCCGATTTATGACACCTTCGCCTCCCCCCTTTCGTCTCTCAAACATTACTTCCCCTCAAATTCGATACTTTTATGGAAAGAAAATCTTTTCTTTTTTTTTTCCCCTTTTTCTCACTTATTTGTGATTCATAACAATGATACCTACCTGGATACTTGTAGATGATACTGGATTAGCTTTCTGGAATGTTTTTATTTATTTCATATGCTTCGCTATTTAATATTATGATTTAGAAATTTAATAAAATACAGAAATTCAACCAGTATAGGAAGTTAAAAATTGTTGAAATAAAAATTAAATAATTGGTCGAAATTCTTTCCCTATCTTATCTTTTCATTTTTGATGATAATGAAGATATCAATCGTATATTTTGTTATAATTCAAAAAAAAAAATAAAATAAAATAAAATAAATAAAAATTCAATTTAATTTCAATGATATCCGGATGAAATGAGCAGAAAAAAGAAAAGGGAATAAAATGGAATGGAAACATGGAAGAACGACCATTTAAACTATGAATCAATATTGAAGTAAAAGAAGGACCGGAAGTCAATTACGATTGATGAATCACAAGCTGTTCGGCATCAACAAGAATAATCAAGCATATATTATTATTGTTATAAAAAATATGATGATGATGATGATGATAACAATAATAATAACGTTCGCATAAATTTGCAAACTTGGATAATATTTCAAATTTTTGAAATTTATAAATGCGATTCAAAAGAATGATGTAACATTTGAGTGAAAAATAAATGCTTAAAAATTCCAGGTGCAATCTTAGTTTTAAGATCATTAAATATATTATTAAAAGATATAAACCTTATTCTATCATGTTTCTAATAATCGAACATTGTGAAGATAATCCATGACTGTTAAGGATATTTATCGATTAACATGAATAATCATGGCATTGATCAGCTTAATTGGATATAAATATATAAGTATACTATGCGACAAATGGTATCTGATAACCATCTAATAAAATGATAAATGGTTGATTTTCTGATTAATACTATTAATACTATGTGATAAATGATATATTGGTAAATGACGAATGATATACTTTCTGATAATTAGTGTTAAAATTACCAATATTTATTAAATAATTAGCATCCTATTATTCACGAAAAATCTGTATAAATAAAAATGCAAATATTCATTGTTACTTGCCAAACAACATTTCAAGTTCTTCATCAATTGATTCGAAATTTTGACATAACGCTGCATTCGAATAGGTGTATGTTTAAAAATTTTTTGGACCACTTCAGCTAGCATTTTAATAAATTTAGAAAAAAAAAAGACTTCAAAAGTTTGAATAAACGGAAAAAAAGTTGCAAATTAAGTACAATGAAATTGCAGTCTGATACGATTGTAAATGTTTGTAGAAAATGTATACACAAAATGATTTCTCTTCGTTCATCAAGTCAACATTATCCCATCGTTTGTCTTCCGACTTTTTTCCGTTCCCTTCTCGTGTCCCCGCATCTTCAATCTTTCCCGATATTATCATTTCAGTCCCCCCCCCCGCCGTGTCAACCCCTCTTCAATCTCTTTTATCTCATTTCTGAATAATTCAAACAAAATTAAATAAAATCATATATCATCGCAAAATGCTTTTTTATTTGATTAGCTGAAGTTTAGCAATCATAACCGGGATATTTCACCATTCTTTGTTTCAGTTAATTTTGTGAAGCATATTGTGACATATCAATGAATTTCGAGAATTTCAGACCGAGAACGATAGAAAGAGCGAAGAAAAAAAAAAAATAAAAAGAAAAGAGGATAAGCAATGGAATGGATAAAAATAAATAAATTGAAATAATTTAAAAAATGAAATAAATTAAAATATATTCGAGACAAACCAAAAAATATTATGATATGATTATTTGAATAAATTTGCAGCAATATTCTAAAATAAGACCAAATAAAAATGGGAAGTATTTTCTTGAAGAGAATTTATGACATTTTCAATTGTTATTGATATATGATAACCTTGACTGTTGGAAATGGATTATCGGATATATCCACCAATAAATCCTAACTGAAGAAAAAAAAAAAGAGAGAGAGAGAGAGAATATATTATTAAACCAAATTATCGTGTAGCAAACAAATAGATTCGACTCAAACGGACAATTGTAATTGTAATAGTAGTAAAGGTTGTAGTAATAGTAGTAGTAGTAGAAGATACCTGTCCACCTGTAATCAATGTCAGCAAACAATTATCTCTTATAAATCCATCGATTTGGCAAATTATCTTTGATCTTCGATGAGCAAGCAGATTATACAATTGGAAATTAAACAAATTACTTCATTTTTTTTTCTAATTAATTAAATGAAATATCAACAAATTATCCCTTATTTTCGGCAATTAAAATGAATGTTTTCTTCATTTTTCATCCCTCAAGAAAAAAAAAAAAAAGAATTCAGGAAAAATAAGTTAAAATTTTAGAATCAAATTGTAATGAATTATTTAAAAATTTTATTTTGAAAAGAATAATAAAGAAGCAAACGATGCTTTTATCTATGTTTTGCTCTAATTAATTCATTCATCCGCTTAATTATTGATGCATCAAATTGCTGATTTATTAGAGCAAAACGTGAAACAATCATATATGCTTGAATTATCTTATCTTTTCACGTATCACAATCGTCAAACTTAACATAACCATGTTCACTTCTTAATTACTAAATTATTTTTCAAATAATATTCAAATTCTCTTTTTTTTTTTTTTTTCAAACTTATTGCCGAAATATACCAGATCCCTTTCTTAGAAAGGTAATAAAATTCATTCGATTCATAATATTTATATCAAGATTAACTTAGTTCCGATGTAAACATGTATATATACATACTTCCGGAAGTGTGTATATAACTTCTACTTTGTATGTGTGTATATGTTTCCGGAAGTCTAACGAATTGCATAAATATCAATTTTAGGGAATAGAAAATTTACATGTAAGATAATAATCTTCAAATAGTATCACGATATTAATTATTCCATCAAATGAATCCTCAATTTTGTATCATCTTGATTTGAAATTTTTCAAAAATTAAAAAAATATCATAATACATTTTTTAATTACTCATCCTCATCTGTCAAGCTAAAAAAATTTTTGTATTATCATCATAAATTAAACTTATCTTATCATATAAATAATATAAACGGGATAAAAATCGATCAAAGGAAATAATTTCGAAATGATTATTTGGGTTTCGATTGGGAACATGTTAAGATGGACACAAGCAAGCTTCAAGCTTCCATTGTCAAATCATTTGATGTATTCGTTGTAACATCTGGCATGCGTCATCAATTGTTAACGATGTTCTTCGCATGTTCTCGTCTTCCTACAACTTGTCCCTCTTTTGGTCTCGATTTGGTACAATTGTCCCATCTCTTTTCTAGGTCCAACTGTCCAACTGTCCCCTTTTTTCTCTTTAACCTTTACTGGGTCAACTCCTTCTCCCTCCTAACATTTTTTAACTTCTCTTAGTCTCCATTCTTGGACACTTCACGATATGAATGAAAAAATTTCTTTCCTCTTCAGTGTAGATACAATTGACCTGAAATTTGCACTTTGACATTTCTTCTCTTATATCATTTAAAGCTTTAAAATGCTTATTACCTTATTTTATCTACTAGGCTGAAATTTGATTTGAATTTATAATGGGAATAAATATGAGAAGACAAAAATCAAGAAGAAAAAAAGATGGGAAATTTTTTTATTTTTTATTCTTCTCATTTTTCTGTTTTTTTTTTTCTTTTCTTAGTTTATCTTTTAATACTTATTCTGTTATAAATTTAAATTTAAATTTCACGTCTCATAAAGTTACTAACTACTTAGAAATATGAAATTAAATTTAAATTTATGATAAAATAAATACTAGAGCTATATTTATTTCATAATATATTTGTTGATGATAAGATAGTGATAATGAACTTGAATTTTTCATCCTCAATTGCATGCCGATTAAAAGTTTTCAGGATCGTTTGTAGTGGATAACAACGTCTAACATCAAATATATTTACATAGCTTATGTTTCGAAGATTATGCTTATTTCTTTTCAATTCTTATTATTACTACAAATACTACATTCATTTTTTTACTGCAAGTAAGTAAGTATAAATAGCAAAATGCACTATTGTGATAAAAGTTATCACTTTATCATATACCGCTTAAATAAAAGCACGAATATTTGCGATGTGATTGCGATTATTTTAAATTATTAAAATTGCATCTGAGTATCACTGTATTCAAATATAATGAAATGACTCTTTTATCCATTGTATGTTAATTACAAGTTTGATTGATATTGTAAAATGTGAAATTTTCAATGGAAAACAACTGCTAATTTTTTTTGCAGCTGTCAATAGCGAATCAATCAGATTCGATGACAATCAAATATTGTAAATTTTTGGGTTGCAACGATCTGATACCTGAGATTTCCTGAATTTTTCTTAGTCATTCTTTTTATCTTATTTATCACTTGCAAAACAATCCACTTTAACAAGATTTATCATTGTAGAAATCTGAATATCTAGGAACAAATGTAGCATAGTGAAGCAATGTAGAAATTGCAATTGTTCAGAATAATCTGGATTAGCATTTATTGGTTGTTAAAGGATTTCAAGATGAATAGGAGAAAATTTCGAGATGATAGATAGCATTTGTTCAAGTTTGTAAAATGATTGAAGTTGATAAAAATTGGAACGTAAGCAAAATGGAGAAAGAAACTTGTTTGAACGATAACAACAAATATTTTCTCTTGTTTATAGAAAAATGCGCAAATATAATTTAATCATCCTGAATCCTGAAACTTACAATAATAGCAAATCATACAAATTCATATTACATTCAGGAAATTAATGCTTGATAAAATGATTGGGAAAAATTTCTCAATTTATTACAACATTTTATCCATTAGTTTATGATTGTCCGTTAATTATCATCCACTAAAAAAGAAAAAAAAAAAAAAAAAAAAAAAAGGGGGACATCTCGGGATCCGATTTCCTCACCCATAAATAGTATCCTATCAAATGTCAACCGTTATTTTCTTCCCACATTCATTATATTCTCTATCATTGTCATTTTTTTTTTTTTTTTTTTGAAAAATCTTTTGCCTAAAATTACTTTTCTCTCGGTAACATATGTGTCTAATTTTAACTATCTACTCCAAGAATTCTCAATTCCTTTAGTTTTTCATCAAAAAATTAGAAATAAACATTCAAATTTATAATCAACTTAAAAGCTTTTCAAGAATTATATTGGTAAATATCGAGAGAAAAAAAAAAAAAGAAAAAGAAAGAAATGTTCAACATTAAAACTCAAGAATGCAAACAAACATGAGGGAAAAAGATTCAATAGGTAAAAAGTAAATAAAGTTAATCGCTGCCAATGTTTTTACCATGTATAACAATGAGATACGAATTTTATCCAGTTTTCTGATGTGCAATCATTTCGAATCTCCATAGAATATATCATATAGGCTCTAAGATAATGCGATTTCAAAGTTTGTTTTAAAAAAAAAAGAAAAAAAAAAAGAAAGAAAAAAAAAGCCGATAACTGTTTGAATTGAATACAACTTGAAATCTGCTTGAAATATTCTGCAATCGTTACACATTTTTTGAATTTATCATTACGATTTTATCAAATTTTCTGAGATATTTTTCTAATATTATAGACCATTAAGTGATTTTAATCTGCCATATCAATAAGAGCACTGATAAGAGAAAATCCGATTGAAAAATTTTAAAAGAAATTTAATTGTATCCTATTTCACTTTAATGATTATATTAGTTTCATTAATGTCATATGATATTCAGTTCATTCAAGTCTTGATACTGTATATAAACACTTCTGATATTATCATAGATGTGTTTTTCAGCTAAATTATTACGATCACGTAAACACATAGAAATCTTATTAAAAATACAGGGAACATCTATATTATGTAATCGTTTTTATTTTTCTCTTTCCCTCTCTCTTCTTCTCTTTTTTTATGGAAATAGGTGAAATAATGATACAAAATGATGAAATAAATGGATATTTTAAATTAAAATTCCGATAGAAATTAAAGATATAAAAGATATTTTAAATTAAAATTCCGATAGAAATTTGTTAAAACGATAAATGTGGAATTCTTGAAAATTAATGAAAAAAAAAAAGAAAAAAAGAAGGAAGAAATTCGGCAATGATTAACTTTAGTGATAATTGACAAAAAGGATAATAAAATAATCGTAATGAAAAGTTTTCCGTTTTGCTAGAAGTATGGGAAAGGAAAAAAATGATAGAGATGTGAAATGCGTGATAACAATAGGCGATTAATTTTAATCGGTTAACAAAAGAATGAAGGAAGCATAGAAAGTATGTGAAAATAAATGGAACGACGATGAGCATATTTTAGATTATAGCATATTAATGTGAACGAATAAAACGATCATGATAATTGCCTAAATTATACAATAGATATGTTATCGTAATCATATCATCAATAGCGAGAGAAGAGAATGGTAATCAGTGATTTGTGGAATGCATGATCCATAATATTACCGGATGTAACAATCTCATTTTTTGTTCTTTTTTTTTTTCTTCATGAGAATAGTCCTTTGTAAGACGAAAGTTTTCAAATGTTTGAGTAGAATGAATGGAACACGTGGAATCCTGTTTAGATGTAGGAGTACCATTTCTAAATACTCCTGGATGACCGATAATGGATAAGTATCGTGAGAGAAAGGTGAAGAATGCATTAATCCGATTTTTCGTTCTTTTTTTTCCTTTTTTTTTCCCTCCATTAAAATTATTGAATCAGTTCAAAATCAATTTATAATGTATGAGAAATTACTTGAAATGTTCAATAAACGGATTCTATATCATATTTAAAAATAGAATATTAATTTTGTCTTTTCAAAATTTGAAACTATCAAAAATCTACGATCATTTAGTTTAAAGTGATTTGAAAAAAAAGAAAAAAAAATGGATATTAGGTCATTTATAGATGAGGTTATCGAAAGGTCATTCATTTAATTATGCTTCTGGTCGTTTCATCATCAAATGGAATGTTGAATAAATTGGACCGAAATTGACGATTTGCTTACTTACATTTTTCTCAATAAACAAATTTATAATTTAAACAATAGAAACAATATATCACATTATCATTCATTATTTAATTTAGCTTAACAATTAAATGATATCATAGCATCTATGAGACATATTGAGATGATAATTTTTCCGATATGAAATCTTTAACAATACTTTGATAAATTTACACAGTACAATACTATCTGGCATAATGATTATCAGATAGACTATTATTTATTTTTTGATAGGCTCTGTACTAAATAGTGCTATATGGTACTAATATCCAGAAAATATCCATTATTATCATACTAGAACATTTGATTTCAAATGTAACCAACTGATATATATTATCGACAAGTTAATTAATAAGTAGCCAAGTAATTCAAATTTTCTTTTTTTTTCTTTGAATCACAACAAAAGTGAAAATTAACGAATGTAAATAGATCATAACATTCTGCATTCCGCATATGGATGAAGTAATTTATCAGGCTGTATTATATAAGATAAAAATAATAGACAAAAAGATTCATTTTAAAAAATGATAGTTCAAAGTTTGGATAATAATGAACTTTGTGGAAGAAAGCCTTCATCTACTAGAAAATCTATAAATTGTAAAATTTGAATATTAAAAGTTTAATGTTATTTAATTAATTTTAACATTTATAATCGAAATCCGTCAGTGAAAAACAGTTAATTAGTAAGAAGAAATAAAAATAAGTGAATGATACTGAAATAAGCAGCATATTCTTGACAGCTTCAAGTAAATCGAAAAATAATAATAAAACGGGAAAAGTTGGATCAATCAAATGATTAGTTTTTTTGATCAACGACTAAATTAAAAAATGATTTTAATAAACTTTTTTTTTTCTTTTTTTTTTTCCTCGAAGAATCTATGTTCAGTTATATTCGATGTACTATATGTATCAATTACGCCATATATTATTCGAAAAATGCAATTACATCAAATGATCAAGCTTTGTTCATAAAGTTTCCAACTTAAAAACTGGGAAAATTTTTCAAATTTTATAATTTTCAGAAAAAAAAAATGCTATTAAAAAGCAAAGAAAAACAAAGAATTAAATTATGCCTGTTAAAAAGATGCTCAAATTTCATTTCAATAATAATCTAATTCAAAATTTATGCCAATTTTTAACTCTTTTTTAAAATTTTATGAGAAATTTTACAAATCAAAAATTTGACTATTTCATCCATTTTTTCTTTTTTTTTTTTTTTCTGCTGACAAAAATAATGAATCATAGCAAGTGATTGAACAAAGCTATCAAAAAATAAAATCAGTTCAATGTTAGCGTACTATTCACGCATATCATTAGAAATTGTTTATGTCAAATATTCTATCGAATTAGGTGAGAGAAAAAAAAAAGAAAGAAAAAAGAAAAAAAGGACAGAAAAGAAATTATGAATTAAATTTATGTAAAATAGAACGATATCATAGCATTGATATTCAAAAAATTGTATTAGAATTTAAGGTAAAAATAGAATCGAATAAAAAAGGTATAATGGAATTGGTTAGAATTGATTTTTGGAATTGATGATAAACATAAAATGAGATAGAATAGAGCATGCATGAAAGGTGAATAAAAAAAGTTTGGTTTGAATGAATAAAGTAAAATTTATTTTCCAATTCTAAATATTATATTTGTCATCATGATTGATCAATAGTTCTCCTCAAGAGCATTGAATAATCAAATTTATGATACCAACTTTTTTGCTTCTCATATGGTACCACACCACACTTATCTTATCCTGAATTAAGCATTTGGAAATGACCAATTGATTGTTCATCAATCAATTCATGACAGATGAAAAATTAAACCAAATAATTCATTCGGTCAAAATCATGCAAATAATGATATGCAAGAATCGGGAGGAATTTGGAAATTTAATCATCAAAAACTGATGATTAAGTTCGTTATCAAAGTATGCATTTCTATATTTATCATTTGCAAATATTATTTGTGAATTTCTTTTTTTTTTTTTTAAGTTTTTCAATCAATTTATGGATTTAAATATATTTTGAAGCAAGATTGGGAGAGAGAGAGAAAGAAAGAAAGAAAGAAAGAACTATTAGAAAAGAAAATAGATAATCTTACCAAAAGTATCAAACGAAAAAATTTATATTACCTGGAAAAATTAGATTTAAAAATGAAAAAAAAGATTGCAAAATGAAAGTTTCTAACAAACTTTCAATAAAATATTAATGCTTATAATGCTGAGATATCTATGTGTTCCGATATATTTCAATTTTATGATAAAATTCTCGAAATAAAAAGTTTTGGTTAAAAATTAATAGTTAAAATTTTTAAAGCAAATTTTAAGTTTAATATTTCACAAAGTATTATCGTTTGAAGTACTTCTTAAAAAGACAATCTGTAACAAAAAAGAAAAGGAGAAAGGCAATCTTTTTAGTTTTTTTGTTTTTTTTTGTTTTTTTTTTTAATTTTTATTTAAAAGCATCTATTGCTGTTTGGTATGATAAAACGATGGATACATTGATAATATTAGTTTCATATTAAATGATAGTATAGAAAAGTAATGTTAAACTTTTTATTATTTTCATAATTTAAGTAGGGTGAACAAGCAATTAAAAGGAAAAATTGTTGAGTGATTAGAGATGAAAGGTGAAAGATGGAAACTTTCAATTAATTACTTAATTTAATCAGCCCAACTTAATTTGATTAATTTGATTTCTTTGTTTGTTTGACGCTTACAGTTACAATCTTAGGAATGGATTAAAAATGGAATGGATTTAAAAATCCACTCAAAATTTGAAATCCACTCAAGTAATTTTTGGGAAAGAATATGATCGTTCACTTCAAAATAATGTCAATATTGACAAGAAGTTACTCATTAATATTTATGACATTTTAGCAAACTATTAAATTATTATTAAAAAAAAATTTAGATATTTAAAAAAACGACCATTTACAATAATAAGTATAAAATTTTTATAATTTAATTTGTTAATTCATTTCAATTTAATCAATCTAATTTAATTTCTTTATTATTTTCAAAACTATTGCAAATTATAGTATTAAAACATTCCTTATTTTTTTTCGACATCAAATAATTACAATTTCATTAAAATATATGCAGTAACAAATTATTTTAATTATTGCTGAACGAAAATCATTCGAAAAATTTTCCAGCTAATAAAATTCAGGATTTCATCAGAATTATTCGGCATTTCAGTGCAAATAATCCTCTGATGGTGATGTAATTATCGGCTACTACATGAACAAATTCGGAAAATGACTCATAATGTCAGTCGTAGTATCATTCTTTGTCATTTCATCCTGATATTAAGACTATCAATGATTTGGCTATCAATCATTTCACATAACTACTTAACATATTATTGACGTTTCTTTGGTTGGCCTAAAAATCTTGGCAATATGTCTGGTCAATTGCAGTTAGCTTGACAATTCACAGTGATATCAAAATTATCACAAAGCACTGCAATGTAAAAACTTTGTGAAAAAAAAAAAAAAAAATCAGTAAAAATCAATTCCTAAATTTCGTGCAAAATTTTAATTGAAAATAAAAAATTAAAACTTTCAATCACTGATATCAAAGAAAAGAAAAGAAAAATGGAAACAAGGAAAAAGTGATAATAAACAATGGAAGAAACCAGAGAGCGGGGATAATTAAAAATGTTTTTAACGTAAATTGGTTTAAATGAATGGAAGAAAAAAAAAAAAGGATTGAAAAGAAAAAGAAACGAAAAAAGAGATGAAGAAGAAAGATTATTGAATGAATGGAACAGATTTTAAAAGATGTGAAAAAAAGTATTGCTTTCAAATAAATTTCCATCTTTGAACAGCTCAAAAAGAATGCTTTTTAAACGACAAGCATGAATTGCTTTCCTTTTCCTTTTCTAAAAAAAAAAACCGATAAAGAAAGAAAAATTTCCGCAAATGTTTTGAGATTTGAAAGGGATAAAATAATTTAAGAAGATGAAATAATTCAATTTTTACTTCTTCCTTTTTTTTTTTTTCTTTTTTTTTTTTCGAAGATATTTCAAGAATTTATGTTAATAAAATCTCAAATAATCCTTCCTATTTAAGTAATTCAACGAACTGATTAATTATGGAAATTAAATTTTCATCACTACTAATTATGCATATCGAAATCAATTGTTTTCTATCATGCTTGAAAAGACTGATCAAGATTTTCAATTATGATTTTCAGAATCAATTATCGTTGGTAAATTGGGTTTTAAGATTCCTTCCCGAAGATTTATTTCCGAACCAGTAATTACAGTTGAAAATAGGTTCAAAAGAGTTGAAAAAAAAAAAAAGCATAAAAGTAAAATATGGAATGAAGATCTTATGAAGATCAATATTTTGTATGTGATCCATAAAAGATAGCTTAGAATTTAAATGAGCAAATAGAATAGATTTTTTCTTTTTTTTTTTTTTTTGAAATCTTTTTCAATCCATATATTTCCTGGATTTTGAGGATAACTTCTATGTCAAAGGATTTACAAGCTTTATAAATTTCTTCAAAATTAAATCAAATCGATGGAAGGGAAAAAAAAAAAAAATTTCTTGCTATTGTTGTAGAAATGATACGGATTAAAATATGCATGATTAACTAACTAACTTTAATTTCGATGAATAAATTTCCAGATGTAAATATTCCTCTAACGTTCCAGAATACAAAAAAAAAAAAAAAAAAGGAACAGAAAAACTGGATATTATAATCAATAAGCTTTATCAATTTTCTAATATTTCCGATATCAATTGCTTTCTTTTGCTTTTAACTTTTCTTATTTTGCATTTTACTTCTCTTGGAAATAAAAACTTCTTTTATTTTTCTTCTTTCTTAATTGGATGATAAAATTTGATAAGTTTTTAATAAGATGAAGCTATTTACCTTTTTTTTTTTTTCAAAAACTTCGCAAACGAATCCAAAAAAAAAGAAGAAAAAAACGAAAAAAGCTTATCGAAATAGTAAGAAATGTTATTGAAAATTTAACATTAAGCAATAAAAATATTGATCGAATTTTAGAAACTCAATCAATATTCCTATTTTTTGCAGAAAACTTAAGTAAACGGTAAAAAATGAAAAAGTAAGCAGCGAGTTTTATATGAATAATTGTTCATATATATTAAAAAAAAAAAAAAAAAAATTATACAAAGTTCTAAGATAATGTGATTTTCCAGTTTAATTTAAATGTTTTATCAAAAATGTTATCAGAGACTACATTAATAAAAAGAGGAAATATATTCCTTCAAATGCTTAAAATATATTATTTAGTAAAATATTTTCAAAAATTAAAAGATCTGAACTCATAATTCTCCAGAGAATTAATTTTTCATTGAAATTAAAAGAAGAAGAATGAATGGATACTATTTCGTGACATTTAATCGAAATTCATTCCTTACAAATAAAATTCATTAATGTTTGATGAAAGCATATCGTTTTAACTTTTTTTTTTTCTTTTTCTATCAATTTGTTAATTCGCATAAATTATTATTATTTATTTGTTTCAAAATTAATTTATATTCCTTTTTCATTTATTAATTTCAAATAACAGTTTTTTTCTAATATTAACATATTGGTATTCTTTTTACATCTAATAGTTTCAAAACTTAATTTTTTCCAATATTAACATAATGTTACAAATTGCAACAAAATGTTGCAAAGATAGGAAAAAATAAAATGAAATTTCTAATTTTTTTTTTTTTCTTAATTAATTGGCTATTATCCATTCTAAACCATATTAAGAGAAAGAGAAAGAGAGAGAGAGAGAGAAAGGGAAAAAAAAATGCAGAGGAATAATTTAGGGACCAATAATGCTAATTCTCTATAAGACGAATAATACAGGAGTAATTCAGATTCTTCAATTTTTTCCTCCTTCCGATAAAATAAAAATTAATTCATTGAAAGAAATGAATAACACATACATACATGCAGTTATTCTCATTGTAAGATGTAATTTTAATTCGAATTTAAGTTTTTCAATTATCCAAAAAAAAAAAAAAAAAAAAGGAAATGGATGATAATTTTACAATTCATCCATTTCTTTTTTCTTTTTTTTAAACAGTTTCATAAACAAATATATTTAAGCAAATGATTAGAAATCAAATATCATAAAATGTAATGAATTCAGTAAAAGTGAAATAAATTGCTGTAACAATATATAAACTGCCTGCTATGCGAAATTAACTTAGCAGATCTATTGTCAGTTGGTTATGATCAAATTATCAATTTCCGGAATGAAATTCAAGATATCAATTTTCGGTGTAACTTTGTCCCATTGAAATGACTGCCAATATTATTCGTTTCCTGAATGTGAAATTCAAAATATCACCTATTAAACTGTTCCATGTAATTGATTTCTTTGTTTAAAATAACGATAATTATAAAAATAAAATTTTTACATTTCATTAAAATGGCTTCAAAAAATATGAAACCATAAAGAAGCTAAAAGGAATTTCAAAAATAACAAAAAAAAAAAAGATGTAAAATGAATGTTGAAAATAGAGCAAAGATTGTTAGTCCTTTTCTAATTAATATGTAATTTTTAGCCATAATCAACAACAATTTATTTTCCATTAAATAATTAAGTGTTATCATACTTATTATTGTTCTTTCAAAGTGCAGTCAAAAATAATCCGAATCAGGTGCAAGTTTAGAGCATTTTATGACATTGGACATTGTATCATGGAAATAATTCATTTCGAAATTTAATTCAATGATTTCAAAGTCTGGTTAATTTGGGATCACTAATTTTTACTGATTTCTTGCAATTACTAATAATTTACTGCTAATAAAACTAGTAGAATTGGGGAAATTTGTTGTAAGATGCCGAACAAATAAAATGTTTTGTAAAATGTTGAACAAATAAAAAGAGAAAAAAGAGAAGTGATTTATGTACAATTTTAATCTTCATATGATTTAGTAAGTTATTAATTTGGAAATTATTAAATAACAAAAAGTCTCTTCCATAAATAATTAATTCTGTAAACATCTTTTATATAAATTAAAATGTTACTGTTCGGTGTTCATTTTTACACAACATTTCAAGTTCTTCACTGATTGATTTGAAATTTTGAACAAACGAACATTTAAATTTTGATTTATATAGAGTTAAATGAGTGATGACTTAAGATTGATTTTAAATTGAAATTTGGTAAAGAAAGATATGAAATAGATTTTTTATGATAATAATTCTAAAATTTACAAACTGAATGAATCATCTAAAATTGATTGTTACAATTATTTAAATTATAAGAAAGGGAAAGCAATTCATATGAATTCAAAAGAATTGTGAAATCATCAAGTTTACGCTATGCTTGTTAATCGAAAGTATTAAAGCTTGTTAGTCTTATCTATGCATTATGCATCTAAAAGAAGGAGATGATTCATCGGTGCAAATATTCAAATCAAAAATTATCGAAATCATATCGAGAAAAAGCGGAAAAGACATTTCCAAATTTCTTATTTCAAAAAATGCTGAAATTCGTTGGAATTTCATAATTTTATCTCCGGAATGGTGGATTAATGATTTCGGGCATTGTTTTTTGTTTTTTTTTTTTTTTTTTTCCTTAAATTTGCAGTCCAAAATGACAACAACATTCTTCTCTAACACCCCGCGAGGATTACTAACTTGGAATTGAAAAATACCAAAATGTTCTACATTCAAATTAGTTTTGTCTTTATCAAGTTCTCTTATCAGTAATATCATCAGTCTATTATGCAAAAAATTTAACACCTACTCTCTTCACATTCCCTTTCTCATTATATATATATTATTATCCTTTTGACGAAACAGCAAGATTAAAAGGTTAAAGGAAGAAAAAGCTTTGATATGAAAGATTTTTTTGTTTGAAATGAAAATTATAAGATTGTAGGCAAGTTAAATAATCGATCAGTCAACAAATTTTTTTAAATTTTTGTAATAAGAAATTTTAAAAATGACTAAAAAGCGAAAAATGATCAAAATGATGGAATATGAAAATAATAAATTTGTCTGAAATGCAAATTGATAAATGTTCGAAAAGTTTCCAAGTATTAAATTAAAAAATTTTATAAATTTAAGTTTAATTTTTTTGAACTGTCAAAAAAGATAATCATATGCCATAATTAATTAATATATAGGTACAAATACTATGGTCGTAAACAAGAACAGGTGGTATCAGCAGTAAAATTGCAAATGTTCATTAGAATAATGCTGACATATCATAAATTTTGATATCAAATTAACGGATTACTAAAGCTTTCCATCTTTCTCGTTGTCATACATTTATTAATTTTGATCCGCATCTTAAAGTTTTATGAATTAATAAATCAAAATAAGATAGATAGTCATACGAAAATGCATCAAATTTGTTTCAATATTTGCATAAGGAATTTTTGTTCCATATATTTACGCATCGATGAATAAATTTTAAATTTGCATTTAAACATGCTAATATTCGAAATTTTTTAAATTACTTCGATATACAATTTAAATAAATATATGAGACAAAATCAAAAAAAAAAAAAAAGAGAAGTTAAATTATTCATGGAAAAAAGTTCATCATTCTGTAATTTTTTTTTTTTTTTTTTTTTTTAAATAAAAAAATGAGAAAAGGAAAGAAGAGAAAAAAAAAAAGAAAAAGAAGTGAAAATGGAAAAGTTTGTTAATGCATAACAAATGAAATGGAATGGAATAATCGAAAAGAGAAATGAAAAAAAAAAAAACAAAAGCAAATAAAATGAAATGAAGAGATTGGAGGGAGAAAAAAAATTAATTTTTTTGTTAGCACAACTGACAAATATAATTCATAGCAAAAAGTTTAGATATGATTTTCATTTCTACATTTGTGATCAAAATTGTTAAAATTATGCAACATTAGCAATAATTTTTACAAATTTATAAAAATTGAAAATATTATTGAAATTATAAGATGAGTAATTTATTATCACAATTATATTCCAAAATTAATCTGAAAAATAAGGAAATATTACAAAAAGAGAAAGAGTAATTTTTTTTTCTTTTTTTTGAAATTTATTCTTTCATTTCATCAAGATATCTAATATTTTAATTTGAAAATTTTAACTTTTCCGTAAGAATGTTTTTTTATTTTTTTTTTTTCTGTATGCAAATTGCATTGTTAAAATTATTGAATATTTGGAACATCTGAAATTTTTCCCGATATTAGAAATAGTCTTGAATGTTGTATTATGCTATACTCCGGTGAATCTTGATACCGTTATGAAATATGATTCGTGAAGAAATGAAAAAGTACAATCGTTCACACAATTTTATGCTTTAAACAGAAATGGAAAATTGCATAATTTCGGGATTGACCAATTTTTTTCACATCAAATTTTATCAATTTCAAAAAATGAATCAGCAATTTTGATCAAATACAGCAAATATTGCACAAATAAGACATATACTTTTGCAGTGTGTACACATACACACAAATATTGAAGTATTTCAAAAATTCCCACATCCTATCCGAGAAATTTTCCACAATTTTCCTTTTTTATTACCATTCTAAATGATGGGAAATGAAATATGAGAATAGTGAATTTATGAAATTTTGATTCATGAAATTTACTTTTTAGATTTAGATAATAATTTCCATTTTTTCATCGTCATAAACCAAAGATTTTCACATCTGATATATATATCATTGAGTTCTAAATTGTGAGTGTAATCCAGTGAAGGAATTTTTGGAGGTATTCTGTAATCTGTAATCAATTTCTTAAAATTAATTTCAATGAAATTATTACCTGACGAAACTGAAACTGAATACAGTGATATATTTCGGTAAAATTAGGATGAGCAGTGGAATTTCTAGGGAATTATTTGAAAGTTTAGTTGAGAAATTAAAATATCCGAGAAATTTGTTGGATTAAAATTACCGGATGATTTTTTGGTCTGTACAGATCAGAAGAAATTACAAATGACATACTTTTGATTTTATCAAGATATGTCTTTTTTCTTTTAATTCATGACATTCAAGCATAATAAAATTCTAACTTCCTAAAATGCAGCAAAAAATTTGGAGATTTTACTATCTATACAAGGATATTATCTAGAAGGAAATAATTTAGGGAGGGAAATTTGAAAACGAAGAACTAAAGTTTGCATGGTAAATATCAGATTTCTATGCCTATGAAAACAATTTTATCAGATCAAAAGGATAGCAGGTGATAGTTTCAAATCCCTTCAATTTCTACTCGAAATTAAAATTTGCTTAAAATTATCATGGAATGCAAAGATATATAAAATTTACAAATAGGATTACTAATGAGGAAAAGGGGAAAGTTTTAGACAAAAAAAAAAAAAAAAAAATGTTTGATTTTATATCTTATTTATAACAGAATTAATAGAGTGTGGAACTTATTAAGTGCAAGACTTTTAGTTATGCAACAGTTGCTAAAATTTTTAAAATATATTGTAAACTAACTTTCTCGTTGACTTGAAATTTTCGAGCTTATATTTAAGCAATAAATTTCTAAATTTGCTTTATATGATATCAACAAAACTCCACGATTAATATAGTTGTAATTGTAATATTAATAGTAATATGCAATATTCAGAATTATAATAGGAGTATATTTTTAACAACAATAATTACGATGGTGATATTATTAATGAATGCTGTTCACGATGAAAAAAAAAAAAAAAAAAAAAAAAAAAAAAACAAAAATTCAAATGATAATATCAACAGCATTTTGCAAAATGCTGAAAAATATTAAATTCCTTTTTTTCTTATTTTGCTATTTAAATTAATTCTATTCAATGCTGTGATCTTTCTTAAATCCAGCTGTTTTTAGGGATCAAATTTTATGTGACGTAAATTTTTGCAATTTTTTTTTTTTTTTAAAAAGAAAATTCAAAATCTTTTATTATAAAAAATTCGAGCATATCAAAAATTTTTAATATTCTTTAGATTATTGTTCTGTGATCAAATTATTATTCTTTTACAAACAGTTCCTTAGATATCAATCCGAAACAAAAACAATGATCCGATCTCATGATCAAAAACAAACAATTCCTGGCATATCAAATTGGCTTAACAATTACAAAAATAATTGATGCAGAAGACAGAAACAGATTCATCATAAACTATAAATTAAAGTAATTTCTGAATTTTTCAGAGAGACGAAATTTATCAATTTTTTTAATTTCACATGAGACATAGTATTTTACTATTTTACCGCAAATGCTCTACACAATCATATCCTGAAAGTGTAAAAAGAATAGATGATCACCAGTAATGGTAATGACTAATAATACTCTCGATTGATGACATCAACCATTACGACCAACAATATATCCTAATATTAAATCAGCATTATCCGCATGTCATTCATCCATCAAGCTTTTACTAATTACTGGGATTATCCGGAAACCGCATTTAAAATATAATATTGAAATTAAATAGTTTAAAAAAAAAAAAGAAAAACCTTTTAAACGATTTAGTTTTAACAGTATTTCTTGTAAAGCAAAAAAAAAGAATTCTAATATACTGCTAAAGTTTCTGTAATCATAAATATAACTAAATTAAAAATTTGAATCTTAGCCCTTCTAAATAAAGCTCCAAGAGTTGCTGTATTTCTTCGCGATATACATATATATAATTTATGAATGAATTATTATATGATTATTGATGATATTGTTTTAGTGATATTAATCAAATAATTTGATGATTTCTTCAAACAAAGTTTTTATCCCATGAATTTGAGATCATTTAATATTCATTAAAATATGAGAGAATTTTAATTGCTCCAGGAATGATAATATTGTTCACATCGAATCTATCTGTGTAACTGTTTTATGCAACGTGAATCTTAATTGGATAATTTGCATATTCATGATGTATGAATGATATCAATTAAATACAATGGTATATTTTGCATGATGAAATTTAAAATTAAAAGCAAAATCGAAGTTAATAGTTCAATCTAATGATAACAGAAACCGTATTGATTTTTATCATTGTTGCAGTAATATTACTGCCAAATACTAAAATGACGAACCTGCACCAAGTTTATCACTGATGTCGTGATTTCAGAGAAAGTAAAATTACATCCAGAATCTGAAATATAAATAGGTTGATTAGAATAGGAAATAAGCGTGGGAGATGAGAATATGGTTCATCTTGAAAATTCATGAATACTGTAATTAACCTAAATGTGAGATAAGCCTAATCATAATCCGATTTAACACTATCCCGTTTCAACCGATGACTAGGCAGGAATGAATGCTTTCAAGCCTTAGGTTTTTATGTCAAGTAAAAGTAACCTTCCAAGAGTGTCCGATATTCTGTTGAGCCTGATGCAAATTTGATTAGGAAAGAATTTTACACACTAGATGCATTCGAAAATTCAAATTTATTTGACCATTAATTATCCAACTGGTATTAGTAGTCATTTAAACTACAAAATTTTTTCATTATAAGCAAGATAACCCGATGATCTTTTTTCAGATATCATTTTAATCATACAGATATGCCTATTGTTTGCCTTGAAGTCATAGAATACAGCCTGCACGTCCATAATTTTTGATTTTTAAAATCACGAGAAATATCATTCAATTTAGGGTCAAAGGAAAAGAAATACAAGTTTACGTGAGTAGATCACGTTTTTCTCGCATGATTGTGAAGTGATACATTAAGTAACTTTATTTCTTAATTCGATCTATCATGGCTAACTTTTATCTCTTCATTAGCGATCAGTTTTCGTCATTAATTTTGAAATGATATTTAGTAAAGTGAATTTTAATGCATCTAAAATTGAAAATCAATTAACATTTAGATTTCTCCAAATATTAATCCTTTATTTGTCGAGCAATGGAATGTGATATAGATGAATTTGTTGTGTAATGAAATTTTTGTTATAACAAATTTTATTTACAGTAATTATGTTACATAATGAATTGATGAATATCGATAATAGAACCAATAAATTTTTTGTAAAGTAGGAAAGTTATCTGCGGCTTATTGATATTGCGAATTGATGGAGTTTGATAACGTTTTGAAAGCACTGCTTGTTCAATATCAATCAGATCAAAGGATTGAATGTCCCAAATTTAACAGATAACAATCCTTTTTTTGGCGAAATTCACTCCATATCACCATATCACAACACAATTTACATATGTTAATTATGACGTAAAAGTCAAAAATTTCCTTATACCAAGATATTTCTATAATACAAAGATTTTCGATTAATTTTTCACATTCATATTCCAAAAAGTATTTCGATTTTTCTGACAATTTTACAACTTTTTGTTTTTTTTTTAAAAAGTTCGTTTTTTTTTTCTTAACATTAGTAAAAGTAATTTCACAATAAATTCCTCTGATCAATTGTCTATTCATTATATGAAGCAATATTTTTGAAAAAAATTCTGCATATTTTAAAATGGAAATTTATGCTAAAACTGCAAAAACTTTTGACATCCTGAAATAGCGAAAGATTTGAATGGACAAAAGAAGTTTTTCGTGGAAAAATATACAAAGACGTCAAAAAGTCAAAATGCTGGTACTAGTACATACATACGTTCAACTCTCGATTGCAATATTACAAGTGAGCTTCATCTCAAGAAATTTAATCCAAATCCAAATCTAGTAGTCTATCAGATTGACCTCAAATCTTAATAACTTTCAATAACTTTCTATCTTCCAACTCTTATTCCAATTTTTGCTTTGGATGTCAAACATAGTTGCAGTTTCCTATAACTAAATATGGCAATATGTAATTTTTCTTCATCTTTACCTTGTAGGCTAAGTCAATTTGCTAAATCCTTGGACAAAAAGGACAATTGCGAGCCAATGTCGAATAATGCTACGGCTTCTTCTTGAATTCATGGCGATTTTGGATTGATCAATTTGATTTCTTTGCACAAAAATTAGACTTCCTTGCCTCTTTGATTTTTTTCTTTTGATTATTGAATTGATTTTAGTCGTTATATTCATCTTCTACTTGGTTCGTCCAACATCCTGTACGTCATTCTCGAAGATGTGACATAATGCACTATTATTTAGGACTTTTAAAAAAGGTACCGTGAACGTTTCCATCTGTTGCATTCTGTTACTTATGTCCTGGTTGAAGACAATTGGGGTTTTTCTATAATACAAAGATTCTAAACAATAACGGGGATTAAATCTGCCAATTCAGCACTCGAATCAAGCCTCCATAAATAACTAAATAAAAGAAAGTGAAGACTTTCAGAGTTTCGCACAGGACCTCGCCACCTATTACCGTCATAATTTCCTGAGCGTATTTCACGCATAACAAGGCTTAGGGTCGAGCACAAAGAACATAACAAATCAACATGATCGATATGTGAATTATTGAATTTGAATATACTTTTCGCGCAAAGAATAGCCATACTTCCAAACGTCTATGCCACAAATTCTGCATCACTTCTTTTGATCAAATCCATTCGTATATTCAAGCGAATCGCAAAGTGAATGTTACAAAAATATGCGACTTCATCAGATATATGATACTATTAGCTTTATGTCGAATTTTCATCCGGATAGAATGCTTACGCCGTTTTTGCGCACTTTTCCATCCTGACAACTATTATGAAATGAAAATGCGATTTATCAAACGCAACATCTTTTCAAAAAGTGGTGATGCAGCGATTAAAAAGGAGATTAATATACGATAATGCATAATATTCACAAGAATTAAAATCGAAATTGCTTTACAGTAGTACATAACTGTTACAACAATCGTTTAAGAGTGAAACGGAGATTAATATACTGTAATGCATAGCATTCACATGTGATGAAACAGAGATGCAATTACAGTAACGCATAGTTGTTGAAAATTTTCGAGAAAGAGGAATTTTTTTCTTAAAAATTTCAAAATCATTGCTTGACGCATAATGTAAGTCATAAAAATTTATAAAAATATAAATGCTACATAAAAATTTTTAAATTCTATGTAAAATGCGAGAATGCATGATTGATTGATAATGTTGCTAGCCATAACAATAGCTAAATTAATTTTCCATTAATTAATAAACTTGTGATTTTATCAAACGAAATAAACTAATCGGTCAATTTCATATACCGCTTCAAAAATAACTGGCAGATAATCATTGCAGACATATCATATAAAGTAATCCAGGTGTTTTTATGACCTTTTTTATAAAATTAAGCGAGCGCTAAAGATTATTTGTGCATTTAAAATAAAATCAGAAGAATTGATAAAAGATTAGTTATCATGCAAAACTTATCCTCTTCGATTGATTGATTGATTGATTTTAGTATAAGCATTAAGCTAGCTACACAAATCCTTATTTTGATCATGACCAAAGTAAATCATTCAACAAAGATTTGTTGCGAATCAATTTTCATCCTCTCGGTTTTCGTTTCAGAATGAAAATAAAAGAAGGAAATTGCTGATCTATATTAGTAAATTATTTCTAAAATTGTCCCTTTTATTTCATTTTCATTTTTTAATTTTCTTTTAAACAAATTTCTATTGATTCATAAGCTTAAGCAAGTTGCTTATGAACGCAAGAGAGAGAGAGAGAGAGAGAGAGAGAGAGAGAAGGAGAGGGAAAGAGGATGAGAGGGACAATGTAGACGAATAAATACCTTTCATCAATTTTAAAATATATTTTCATAAATGTTATCAAAATAGCCAAGAAATTTTGATAAGCCAAAAATATCATTGCATGCAATGAAATATAATTGAAAATTTTCCAAAATAAAGAAGAAATCATTGTTTGCTATTTTCTTTACTCATCGTTTTAAACTTTCCATCATATCAAGTAATTTTAAAATCATTCCTTTTCATTGTAATTATGCGAAGATAAAAGTCAGATGCGATATCATTGCATGAATCGAAATGAATCCAATCAATCGATAATGCTGCATTTTCACTTTTCTTTTTTTTTTTTTTTTTTTTAAACCTTAGTTATATTGCTTTCTAATAACAATATTTACATCCATTAAGCCAATAAGTAGAAATTTAAAGAGGAAAAATTTTTCCTATCCATACTATGCCATTTTTACTTCATTTCGTCATCTTTTACTTCGATAGATACTTCAACAAAAATTATACTCAGAAGGAAATTGTTGGTCCTTCATGGATCATTTGTAACAATGTTTAAAATCATTGTTTATGGAGAGAAAAATGATAACATTCTTTGAAATTTCTTCTGCTCTAAATGTCAACATTAATATCATCTGGCATAAAGCTAGTTGTTATCCTGACTTCAAGAAAATATTTATACAAGCATCACAACAGCACTTATTTACTCCAAGAAATTATCGATTAGTTCCGCTAATACTAAAATTAGCAATTTGATGATGGTAAAGCACCAATTGCAATATATGCATATTTGAAAACTTATTATTAAGGAGCTAATATGCACATTTGAAAACCAATTATTAAGAAGCTAATTAAGCAATATTCTGTTGGATTTTAAAAAAAAAAAAAAAATGGGCAACAGAAGGGGCAAATTTGTTTCTTGATGAATAAAAAGAATGCCCATCAGATAATTGAAGATATTGATAAAACAGAAGAGTTCAAACTATGATGCTTCTAGTTATCGGAAAAACGAAAATTTCAATAATGACTAAAGCTTTTAATTTGACAAATTAGTATCGAGAAATATTAGAAGAGTTAATCAAATCATTAGATGAGTTATCAATCGATCGGTGAATGCATTCCATGATACGATTTAAGAAATATTACAAAATTTAAGCGAATGATTGAATTTGTTATCAATTATTGTTTGCTAAACTTTTGCACACTTGCAGTATTTTATATTTTGATCGTTTCATAACTTAATTTTATAATAATCACATTTATAAATGTAGGAATTTTTTATTTTTTAACTGAATAACTTGGTCTTGTTAATAATGGCTTGAATTTTTGTTTAAATCAGAAATATACGGATGATAATTGATAACTGAAAATTGTTTAGTGTGTAATTGAAAAAGATATCATATCATAAGTTAGAAGAAATACTACATAGAAAGAGTATTGGTCGAATTTCGACGGATGATACATGTTAAAGTGTATTAATCTGGTTACATAACTTTTTTTAGCATTTATTTTCATGCTCAATTCTGTTTTTTTTTATGTTAAAGTTAATTAAGATTTATTTTATACATATTTAAAGATTTAATTTATACATATTTATTCGAATTAAATAATACTGCTGCGCTTGCTTGCTTAAAACGTAAAAATATTCAGAAATTTGTTGACAAATTTTTTGGTGAAATGTCATCAAACTTTCTCTTCAACGACAGTTGGATATTATTGAAATTATAATGCTATAATAGCAATCATTTGTGTAATTTCAAATTTTGAAATTTTATTTAAGTAATATACTTACTCCATACTTTGTGTAAAATTATTCCTTGAATATTATAAATATAATAATGAAATAAAATGGTATAATAAGTTCAATATTTTCATTTCTTATGTAATCCATAGAATGTTATTACTTTTAATTTATTAGGCTATTTTGTTTCTAACAATTATTGCCACAAAATTATATATTCATTATTAGTTTAGATAATATTCAAATTTGTTGTCACTAATGTTTGAAATTTGTTTTTTTATTTCCTGATGTGAATAATTTGTGGTAATTTTCCATTTTTTTTTTTTTTTTTCTAAACATAAAAACTATTTTCTTTAATATTCGATTGATTGCTATAACATTCTAGAAGAAGTGCAATTTCTCGACAAGCGTTTCATATTTGTTGAAATTAGAGCTATTTTTATAAATAGTTGTATTAGTTATGTGCCATTTTTTAAAATTATATTTTTCACAAAAATATAATGGAATAATTTTTGGTGACAATATTTTCTTTTAATAATGAGCAGAAAAGAATATTGTACTAAGACGTTTTAATTTAACTCGTTCGCTTAATATTTAGCTAAATTTGAAATATTTTTCAGATTTGAACAAATGATAAAATGATAAGATACGCATTTTTTTCTCTCTCTTCCTTATTCTTTTTAGTCTTCGAATTCGATAAAACTCAAATCATTATGAATTTTAAATACTTAAGGCTTGAAAATTTAAAATTAAATATTAAATATTGCAATATATTTTTGAAGCTAAAAACTAACGATGAATTTGAGGAAAATGAAACTGCCTGAAATATCATGAAAATTTTTCATTGATAGGTATAAATGGATGAAAAATAAACTTATCAGTGTAAAAAAGTTGCAAAGTTTTCAACGTTCAAATTTAAAACTTCCAAATATAAAAAAAGAAAAATCCATCGAATTTTTCCCCCTCAGTTATTTATTGATTACTGCCATATATTTCAAGTTATCTAACTTTCGACATGAGGAAAAAACACACGGATAATCGTTATTGATACAGATATTATTATTTCTTCAAAGTATTTCAACAATCATTTACTCATTTTTGTGCTTAATTACATTAATTTCTAGCTTAAATGGAGTAAAATATAAAAGTTGAAAGAGATGAGAACAAAAAATTATCGCAATCAAAATTTTTATAAAAAATAATTCCTAAGAGTTTCAAACGATCAAATTTTTTAACTCAAAAAGCTTCGTCATTCTTAACGATCCAAACAGATCAATCAAATTAAGTATCATTTGACGGAATTTCGAGCATTTTAGCTAATAATTATATTAATCTTAGTTGATAATTATCTTTGATAATAGTTATAGCTAAAGATATAGAAATTGGATGAATTTGTATTCCATTCATGGGAAGTTTTTCATTTATAGCTTAAGCCTTAAATATCATTATTTGAATTCATAATGCTGCCAAGTTTGTCATCAATGCAAACTATGCGACAATATTTTTCTTCTTGTTGCTTTCTCAGAAGCTAAAAAAAAAAACTAATTTATAGCAGCAATAGATGGTCTTTTAAATGCGAAATATGTTGACAAAGTTTTGACGTCAATGAAATCATTCAAGATTCACGTGGATCATTGATATATCAATTCTGCGACATATAAAGCATGCCTTCTCAGTGATAAAATGCAAACATTAAAATTGGATTTGCAAAAATTGCAAGAGAATTTATTCTCTTTTCTTATCTGTGTAACTAATCAATTTAAGCTTCTTTTCATTATACTTGCAAAAGGATTACTCGTGTGCAACTCATTCCAATCGATTTTCCATTCGATATCACAATTTGATATTTATAGGCAAGTTCAAGAATGCGATAAAAAAATAGCCCAATTGTTTTCGTGAAATGAATCATTCAAAGAGCAATAAAAAACTAGTTTTTAATTATTACAAATTGATCGGATAGAATCATTTCTAATTTCATAATTCTTTCATTCGTACATGTTTACTATCAATTTGTGTTGCAGCTTTGGTAAGAAATCAAATTTATTTTGGTATGAAAATTTGTTTATTCATTGCTCGAGTCATTTGAGTTCATTATATTTCATAATTTAATTTAAATATATCGATTAAAATGTATAATTATTCGGCTAATTAAGATAATTTTTCATTATCTTGCCATTTCATTTAATAAAAGTTTTTCTTTTTTTTTTTTTTTTTTTTTTTTTGATCAAAATTACTGAATGTATATAAAATATTTTTTTACTATTGAAGTTTTATTATAATTTGCTGATAAAAATATTCCTGACAAAAAGATTATTTCTTATCAAATTAAAATTTCAATTTTAGTTTATAATCGTTGCAATAAGCAAATATTTTAGTTTTTATGCTGCTAAATTTTATGTATACATATCAATTTTCTTCGCTGCATTTTAAAAAAAAAAAAAAAAAGATGTTTTCTATTCAATTATTAAAATCAATTGTTGCCATCATTGTGAATCTTTTATTGAGCAAAATATTTAATTTTCAAATATTTTGTCTATTCGAATTCTTATAATCATAAAATATATCGATGAATTATGATATATTCGAGACATTTCTTAATGATGTCATTGTCACCAAAAGATCGATTGGAAATGAAGACTTTTGAAAACTAATATAAGTAGAAAAGTTTTGTAGAAAGAAGGATAGAGGAAATCCAATACTTCTTAATGAACAAAAATGTTTTCAAGAAGAAGTTAAAAAAAAAAAAAAAAGCTGAGTGTCATGAGGAAGTATTTCGTATTAATCGACAAATATCTCAACATATCATATAAAATAAAATGTCAGTTTTATTAATTTTATTTCTGACAAAAATAATTATTGTGATTATATTATAAATTAAATAATACTTCCAATTAACATTTTAATATAAACTGCATTTTTTATATTTTTCTAAATTTAATTTCATTTAATTTTTTATTTTTCTCTTATTGCTGATTGACAATTTTTGCATGAATAAAATGGCATTACATTAATTCTAATTTTTTAAGATGTTAGATGTTGTCAAATATATATATATATATAGGGGACAAAATCGTTGTAATGTTAAATAAGCGAAAAATTTGCTATCCTAAGTAAATATATTTGTTAATGTGCTTCACCAATTGGAATTCAATTTTCAATTTTGATCGTTTTTTCTTTTACTGTAAAGCAAAGATGAATATCATTTTTTAGCTTCTATTTATAATTTCTTGTTATTGAAATAATCAACTTTCAATTCAATTAAACTTAATTCAGTCGCAGAATTCCTGAAACATTTTGAACAATTTTCTTCAATCTTTTTTTTGCAAATTTGATAGATTTTATATGATCCGGAGTAATTTCTTTATTGTCGATGCTCATTTTTTTCCTTTTTTTTTTTTTTTTTTTTTTCTCGGATCAATTCTAACAAACTAATAAAGTATCTTAACAACAATCTTCATCCATATTTCTGGTCTAATGATGTTTTCAACAATGCAGAAATGTGTGATAGCAATCAAATAATATAATTGTGATATTTTCTGACATCTTTTTTTTTTTTTTTTTTTTTTGATATGAGAAGATTTGCAACAAATTGTTCGATGAGTACTTTCACCAGAAAGAAATTTCCAAATTTTGGAACTTTTTATCTTTCTTCTTTTTCAGGAGACTTTTTGTCGTCGTTCTTTTGATGAACGATATTTTTTTACATCATTAATCGGCACTGCCAAAGGTTATCTATCTCTTTGTCAGTTGCCGATTAATGACGTGAAACTCACTCCTGTATAATTATAGCTTAGGAAAGAAAGAGATCAATGAATTTTGATCGATGATTAAAGAATGAGATCAGTGAATTTTGATCGGTGATTAAAGAATGAGATCAATGAATTTTGATCGGTGATTAAAGAAAGAGATCAATGAATTTTGATCGGTAATTTGATGTTTGCTCGATTACTTGCGCAATCCACCGCTTCATACTTCGATAATACACGCCAAAGAATAAGGCGAACACGTGTGTTTTCACGCTATCCAATTGCTTCATTTCTTCTTCCGTTAACTTAAAATCGAAGATATTGAAATTTTCAAGTATTCTTTCTGAATTAATACTTCTTGGAATAACACAAATACCACGTTGTATCATGTGACGCAGAAGTATCTGAAATAAATCTTCTGAGAAGCTATAACCTTTCGTAACGTTATTTCATACATCGCCAACCTTTATAAGTATTTTCTTCTTCGATGCTTTTGCAGTTTTTGATTTTAAGTCGAGAAATGAATATACAGTGTACTCCATATTCCTCGCACCTTTTTACTACAACTATTTCATTAAATTAATCTCTGCCTTATCTTTCTCAATTGATATCATGAATAATGATCATGATTTCTTATTTAAATTAAATTCCTTCAACTGATAAATCAGGAAAAACAAAAAAAAAAAAAAGGAAAATTTTGACTTTTAAACTTCTTTCTTATCAATAAATGAAGATTTTCCACTATGAATATCTCAACATAGGTAAAAAGCCACAACTATTCTTTGCTATTTCTTTTAGAATATTTCCATCATTGGATAATTTGAAAATCGATTGAAAAATGAGTGAAATTTCATAGTCAAAATGTTATCAATCTGACAATTTCTCCTTTTTTTTTTTTTTTTTTTTTTTTTTTTGCATTTTTCGGGCCGAACCGTGTCCTGTAGTAATGGATGGTCATGGCGCAATTAAGAAAAAATTCTGGATCAGTTAAGGATTATTTCCTTGTTTACCTTTTACCTTCTCGGTTTTCTTTACATCGATGAGGAATATATGTGAGAGCGAAATTCATTACATATTTTACCATTGTAAAAACAATTCTTGTACACATTTTTTTGAAATGAAATTTTATCGAAGTTTTCGGTAAATGAAGTATTCCACAATTTTCCATATATTATGAATGAATTTCACAAATTTTATTTTATCTAGAATCTCCAGTATCATTGCATCTAGAAATCGTGGCAATTGGAATCAGTGTACTGGAATATTTCAGTAATTTCAGAAAAAAAAAATTTAAATGATAAGAATTTCCAGTTTGATCTGTGAATCGCTAGAATAGTAATCCTTCTATTTATATTGTAAGATATATAAACTGAAGTCATCGATTGGAAACCAGTAGAAATGCTTATGTAAGAGATCATATGAGCTTTTCGTGATTTTTACTCTTCGCATTATCTATTAGTTGTTGTAATTCTAATACTATGATATCATTTATCATCATTTATTGTGACTGCAGCATTATCACTTATTATAATTTTTTGAAGATAAATCCAAGCGTATGCCGTGATGATGATTATTTAGAATGAAAGACGAAAACTCAATGGTGACTTGGCTATACTTTCGTAGTGCCGTTGTCAAGAAGAAGAAGTTAGTTTATTTAAGTCTCATTTAGTAATTACAAGTAATTTATTTTTATCATTAATTAAAATTTGAAATCAATTTTAAGTTTTGAAACTAATCTTTAAAGGAATAAGTTTTCCATTTATAATTTTTAACATAAATTATGAAGAAATTATATCGGTTGTATTGTTTTTTTTTCTTTTTTTTTTTTTTTTAAGTTTTATTTCTTTAATGAAATCTTGAAATCTGCTGTGTTTTTAGCTCCTCTGTCTGTTAATTCGTTTAATTACAGATTTTTCTAATGTAATGGGGCAATGGTTTTACGAAAAGAATCGGACGCTGATAGCTTACACAGCGATGTTTCTTCTATCTACCAGTGTGATTTGTCTAGAACTGTGTCCTGAACAGTGCCATTGTCTTGATACCCATATCGATTGTAGTCGTCGAGATTTAACCGATGTTCCATTTCCACTACCGTCGTGGACGACCACACTGTATAAATATTACAGTTTTAATTTAAACTTTCTAAAATTCTAAATGAAATTTCATGAGGATTTCTTTCTATATAGATTTGAAAGTTCAGGGTTGCGATTTTATTATGATGCGTGTGATCCTTGTGTTTCCCGATATCGAAAAGCTTTCAGAGTGACGGTTTAGTAAGGATAGAAGGGTTAGAGAAACTCAGCAAAAAGCACAAAAATTATTAGAAAGAGTGGAATCCTTATATAAGTCGACCAGTCATAATATCAGATTAAATATCGGGAATAAGTAATTAGTTTTATAATTTCTTGGTCGCTTGATTCGAACTTGTTTTCATTGGAAATACTAACGTTATATCAGTTAAAACAATCCGATTATATTAGCATCAAATCAGTGTGTATTATGTCAGTCATTGCATTATTAAGAAACATAAATTTTTTTTTTTTGCAATATCAGACGAGTTAAAGGTGATATGACGTATATTTTGGTTATTTGATATAAGCCATCCATTTTCTCGGCTTGAAATTATACTTCTGCAACTGTATTTTTGGAAAGTTGGATTGGATGAGAAGATAATGCATTCCATGGAAGAATAATATTGTTTTAAAACAGTCTGATCATTGTATAATGTTTATTCGTGTTTTGCTTTTATAGGGAACTGCAAGGAAATTCCATCGAAAAAATCTTGCCTACTGCTTTCGTTGGATTGGGCAGTCTTGTCTCTCTGTAAATTTTGATGCATTATAGTAATAATATTAGTAATATAAAGTTCAGTGTTATGTAGCACAAGAATAAATTTAAAAAAGCTTGCTTTTTCTGTCTATAGTCCGAAAATTGACTGTGTCTTTTTTTTTTCTTCTTGATTATCTAAGGGCTTAATGATTAATCTTCATTACTGTTATCTAATTTATAGCAGTTTCACGTTTATTGAAGTGCATTTTCCTTGTATTTTCAGGGATCTCAGCGGTAATCAGATTGGTGGTTTTTCACGTCTTGTTTTCGCCCATACTCCTCAGCTTGAAGCGCTGTATGTATTTTCTTTTTCATATTTCAAGCTATGCATTATATTATTCTAACCTAACCTATTCACTTTCTCTCGGTATGAAAGTTCTCAAAACTGCAAATATTCGCAGAATGTATTGTCATTTCGTAGCTGGCGAAGATTAAACAACTCAAGCAACGAACAATTTAATTAGTGAAATAGGTAATAGATTATTTATGACTGACTGATGCCCAACTGCGTTTTACTTGTAGTTGCATCTTGTTGTTACAATGACGGCTGAACTTATTTTCATACTTTATCAACATTTATTCTGTTCTGTTCCTGTATGTCATTTTATATAATTTGATTTAGCATTTTCAAGTACTTTCCAGCTTACTTCGAAAGAATCGATTAACTTCGATTCCGCTTGGAATTGAATCGTTGACAAATTTGCGTAAACTTGATCTGTAAGTTTTATTGACTTTCTCTGTCTATGAAACAACCTTTTCTATTTAGGCGTACTTTCATATGAAGTACCATTAAAAAGAAATAACAGGAAAGATGAATTCAACTGAAATTTTTTAGCAAAGCGAATAATATTTCACAAGTTACGACCATTGATGTATCACGGATCGCGAAGATTGACGTAGTCGACTTGAGTCGTAATATTATACGTGATTTTCCACGTTTGCATGTGTTACAAGTTGCTGATGCAAAAGTTACAAAACTGTATGAGTTTACATTTTTGTGAAACTTTTCCTCGCGCTGTTATTTCGGAATATTTCCTTAACGAAATAAAGAATACATCCTTTAGTTTCAAGTTTTTTATGATTTTTGCCGTTTTACTCAAGTTCTTTCAGTGCATGTTGTTTCCTTACAGAGATCTCAGTAATAACCTATTGACAACATTACGCTCCGATATGTTTATGATGCTGCAATCACTTCGAATTTTGAAATTATCACGTAATAAAATTGAAACTGTCGAAAAAAATGCTTTCCAAGGATTATTTGCACTTCGGTTATTGTAAGTAAAAATTTAAATAAGTTTTTGATTTCATATTCTTTGAATGCATAAATATCACAATGATCTTACTTCTTAAAATTAACAAATTGTCCATAATGCAAGTGATGATAAAATGGCAATTTTGAGCTTGTAATTTTAATTTTAAAATATTTTATTTCATATTATTGAAATGTATTCAAAGAAAACTCGTGTTAATTATGATTATTTTTTCGTCTGAAGTTTACTTTTATTTTTGTTAAAAAAAGTTCTCTTTTTTTACTTTCAGTTTTGTTCAACAAATGTAGTATTTTTAGAGACCTCAGTCGTAATCGTTTCTCAGTTTTGCATGCAATGACATTCAGTTCGTTAACATCTCTTCAAAATTTATCACTGGCGCGAAATTTATTGGGTACGCTTGAGGATGGAACATTCTGGGGTTTGGAACAGCTTCAGAGGTTGAATATTGCCGAAAATCAATTGAAAGCAGTCACTGGTGGTTGGCTATATGGAATGCATTCGCTCTCAGCTCTGTATGTTTTACTTTAAATTTATGCGTAATATAAATTCGTTTCTTTAGCTTTAAATTTCCATGGATTTTAATTTATGAGATTCTGACATCAATCATTTACCAAAATATTAGAATTTTTCTAGTGATCTGAGCTCAAATGACGTAGCATGGATAGATTCATCGGCCTGGTCTCTCTGCTCGACTCTTCAGTGGCTAGATTTATCTTCGAATCGTCTTCGTACGCTTCCTTCATTGCTTTTTAAGAAGCTTTCACGTCTGGAATATCTTTCATTAGCAGATAATCAAATCGATACGATTCATCGAAATGCGATGCATGATTTGGATAGATTAACATATCTGTTAGTTTATATTTTATTCAGGCATTTATTCAGTTAATTTTATACAGTCCAGGAAAATCTGCTTTTTCGAAAATTTGGGCGAATTTTTTGTTCAGTTTGCTATTTCGTCACACAACCTTAACCTATTCATTAAATAATATTTCCAGCGATCTTTCTGGAAATGGATTAGCAATATGCGTTGAAGATGAATCAGTCCTTTCAAATACCTCTCTACCAGCATTGCGAACTCTCAAATTTGCTTCAAATCGAGTTCGAACGATTCCAGCACGTGCATTTGAGAATTTTCCAGCATTACAAAATCTGGATTTGACGGATAATCCTATTGCCAGCGTGCAGAATGGTGCATTTGAATCACTACATTTGAGACGACTGTAAGTGAATTTATAAATGAGATGAGCAATGTAATTCCATGGAATTATTAGCAATATTCGATTCAAGAAAAACTTTTCTTTTTCTTCGAAGTTATTCTTTGAATTACAGCTTTATCAATACTTCATCTCTTATTTGTGATTGTGAGCTAAATTGGTTTTCGCATTGGCTATTTTTGTCCAACCTGGATCGCAAAACCGTGACAATGTTGTGTTCCTATCCGATAGCATTACGTGGTATTGATGTTGCTGTGATTGATGATGCAAATCTAACATGTGGTATGGTTTGAAAATGAAAATTTGTTATATTTCATTTTTTGAACTTGGTGTCTAGTTCTGTTTCCTTTCATGTTTATTTAATTTAAATTATTATCCTTGAAATTCGATGATCTAAGAATGAAATATCTTTCAGTTGATGATTCGCCTCGTCCTCGATTACTGAATCATCCAAACACATTAGTGAAAACGTTGCTAGGAAATAGTGTCAAATTAAATTGTACTGGCTATGGTGCAGCACCGTTGGATATAAAATGGAAGGTTATTCGTGATGGACGGTTTCGCTTATTATCGCATGATGCAACAACCATTTTCTTTTATAATCATTCATCGGCCATAAATAGTAAGTTTTGTAATCACTTTTTTCCTTTAACTTCCGTGAAAAGTACTTGAATAAAGTAATTTAATAAAAATTTCAGGCACGGTCACTGGACTTGCAATGGAATATCTTTATAGTGAACTGCAACTCAGTGACATCGATTTTAGTGATCAGGCGGAATATCAGTGCATTGTACGAAATCATTACGGCTCGGCATATTCTTTGAAGTAAAAGTTTGAATTTTATATGATTTCATTCGTGCATCAATAACTCAGTGGATGAAAAACATTCATTTTGTCAAAGCCGGAAGTAGCTATGATCACTCATTTTCTTTCATTTAATAATTTTCTTCCGTTTAGAGTAAAGTTAATGGTCTTGCAAAAACCGCGAATTGATTATTCACCAACAAATATATCGATTGTTCGTGGTGGTAGTGCTAGATTAAGATGTACTGCACGAGGTAATCTTTTTTTTTAACTTTTTTTTCTTTACGAAGTGTAGATTAATCTGCACATTTCCAGATACTCTTTGCGAGATGTTTTGTAGTTTTTAAGTTAACTTATAGCATTTTTGTCAGATTCGTTTTGAATTTGAAAAAAAAATTAGAAACTTGAAGTCGCTGAAGTAGTAAAGGCTCTTTTTTTGTTCCTTCCTCTCCCTTCTCCCTTCCCCCTTCCCATTTACTTTTTGTCCGTCCCTCGACTTTAACTAACTTCAATAAAATAACTGCATGTTGTTTCCTTTCAATTTATACTTGAAGTTTCCTTAATGATTTTACATTATTGAAGTGATAACAGTCCATGTTAAATGTTTGTGCCTTTATTCAAGTTTAGACACCCTTGTTCTTGTTTTTTTTTTTCAGGCGTTCCAACACCAATCATTAAATGGATGAAAGATGGTGGCGATTCATTTCCAGCTGCTGTAGAAAGACGCTTACACGTGAAAGCAAATGATGACAATTTATATGTCGTCAATGTGTCGTTAGCAGATACGGGTATTTATACGTGTCGTGTGAGTAATGAGGCCGGACATGTGGAAAGTTCGGCACACGTTCTTGTTTATGGTAATTTGCAGTGGCATAAAATTGAATTTTTTGTTTAATTTAATTTCGATTTCAGTACAAGTTTTGGTTTTTTTTTTCTTTTGATATTTGAACTTTTCTATGTTGTATCATCAATCGAACTATTATATTCCAAAATTTGCATATCAGATAACAAAGCTTGGCCGCAACTTGAGGATCGTAAGGTACATTCTGGAGCTACGGTGATTTTCAATTGCTCCATCAGTGAGCAGTTCCATGTATCAGTGCAATGGTTACGTGATGGTCGTTTAATTGACCCCAATACAGCTCCTTCACGTCTCTCTTTTAAAGCTGGCAATCAATTACTGGTCCTAAGTGAAGTAAGCTAAGTTTCAATTTAAATTTAAATCTCTTTTGTCTATGTCTTGATTTTGGAAGCAATTTTTATTCTCTCAAATTTTAAAATTAGTTCCTCAAACTTTCAAGTTCTGCGATTTGATTTCAGGCACGAGCTTCAGACAGTGGCGTTTACGGATGTGAATTTAAAGTAGGTAATGAAGTACTTTCACGGGTATCCTCGACATTAGTTGTTGAAATCGGTGCTGAAGAGGACTGGAATAAGAGACGTGAAGGTGTTGATAAAATCCCGGTTGATAAAAATTTGCAGTATTCAGTTGCTATTTGTGCTGTCACTTTGGTTGTGTTGGCTGCTGGAGTATGCTTTATAATTTTCGTCATGGGGAAGCGAAATGAGTCAAGGCAATATTCTTCTGTAAAGGTTGGCGAATTCGTCCATGTTAATTGCAAACATTTCATTTGTAATAAATTACCTGGAAAGATTCCATCATTGAGAAAGTATGAATTTCAAAAAGTTCACTAACACTGGAATGAAAGATTTGTTTTTCAAAGGCTTTGTATGAGGAATATTTATGCTTCATGTTACTTTAAAAAAGAAAACTCTGTTTCCAATATCTTTTAGAGTGATTCGGCTACTACAACAATTGAGAAACAGTCCACGAATGAAAGAGATAGCGGCGTGTTGACGGAAACAACGCAAGTTTGCGTGGTCATTTAAGCATATTTCACTCCCTTCTCTTACTAATAGGAATAATCCAGATTTTATCCTCGTTGAAATTCATTTCAAACATTTTAGAAATGTGCAGTAAGAGGAGGTTTTGAAAGAATTTTAATAATTGTTTTTGAATCTATCTTGTATTGCCCATTTATAACTTTAAATTTTACCATATCAGATCTTCAGTTACTTTTTTTTTATAAAGTGTTTTATTATTTTAAGATAAATACTGATTATATATATATAGATTATATATATATATATTATTTTAGTCTTCTTACTTTATAAGATTGTATATAAAATCAAGCTTTAAGACTTTGTTCACTCCATTAGCTTTAAAATTCTGGATAATTGTGTCTTCCTACTTCATATTTTTATATTCCAATAGCATATTGTTTATGCCTAATTGCTGTAGTGATTCTAATTACAAAATTCTAGCTTTAATCGCTGAATCAGCTGAATCGCTCGGTTTGATTTAGCTTCATACCCTACTAGGGATGGTTTTAATCAAATGCATTGGAAAATATAAAAGAATTTGTTCAGTTTTAATTTTAAATTACAAGTGAAGCTTTCCCGATGTCTTTCATTCGATTAAAACTAGATCGTCCTTTATTTCAACTCTGCGGACTGTTTTGGCTTTTTTTTTTTCTCATATTTTTATGTTATGTACAAATCAAGTATGCTTTACGAATTCTTGAATTTAAATTTAATTATTGTCTTTTCTAGTCATTTCATTGCTATTTAATGTTGTCTTTAAAACTATGTGTATTTTCGAATTGCCTTCTTAGCTAGGAAATGTATTTCGTTTGCTTTTTTTTTTTTTCTTTTTTTTTTTGCTTATATTCAATATGCAAGCTACAGCAAACATTCAGTTGTTTGCTAAAAGAGGTGCCGTGTTTTTTTTTAACAAAAATTTGATTGTATCAAAGTTTTGTATTTAATTAAGCCTTACGAATAAGCTCATTTTGTATTTCACTATTGAATTCACAGCCTATGTCTGCATTTATTTGCTCTTTTAAGTTTATCACGCTTTCTCATTGTTGCAACTGTTAAGTAATTTTGACAAACTTATGCAAGCAAGTACAAGACGGTATAGTCTCTTGAAAAATCTTTCCCTATTGTGCATTTTAGAAATCTCAAAGAAAAGATTCCAGTTTTGAACTTTATCTGTCCATTTAGGAATTCAGCTTCATTTTGAAAAAAAAAATATGAAGTTATATGATTTTTATTATTGAAAACATCTGCCTTTTGTTGTTCTTTAGACTTGCTGTGTATATAGCATATTGATTTTATGTCATTTTTTAGTAGCACGCATCGAACTGTTTCTGAAATTCTTTGTTGAAAAGTTGAAATCTTACTTTAAAAAAAAGTAAAATTGAAATTTCACTCTTTTTTCATTTAATTCTTTTTTTTCTTTTCTGAACTCTCATATCTATCGAAAATTCCAAAATTTTTTGTTTCATTTTTGTTTCAAAATTTTTTGTTTACAAACATTAGTCTTTTACATATTAAACTTTTGATTATTAGATTAAATTTTACCGACCGTCAAATTAAGAATAAATGTTAGTAATGTTTCTAAATAATATTAAAAAATTATTGCTTTTGAGATTTCGATTGAAATTTTTCTTGAAAATTAAGAGAGGATGTGTTTTTAGTTTTGCAGTTCCACTAAACAATTCTTGAGCTTTTGTGCAGCAATGTATTTTTATTTCCATATCTCGTTGAATTTCTTTGAAGGATAACGAAAATGAAGATTAATTTTTGATACGTAGTTTCTATTGTGTTATGTAATCTGATCATATTCCCAAAAAGTTCATCATGTTTTGCGTATTGGCAAGTAAGGAGAAATTTTCCATTAATAATTGCATAATTTGCAGTTTAAGAGTTTTTCAGTTTTTGAATTGGAATGGTTGGAATTTCAAAATTCCGGTCAGTGAATCATAGAACTTTCAATTGCAGTTCAATAGTTTCCAAGGATAGTAATGCTTTTTTCATTTTTCCCATGCATGTAATACTAAATGATGAAATATGTACAAAAAAAAGTTTCATTTCATGTTGAATTCGAGATTTCAATCATTTACCTATTGTTTATTTTGCATATTTTTAATTAATTTGTATCTTTACTCTTCATAATTTTCGGGTAGAATAAGATTATTTATCAGTTGAATAGAGTTCCGAAAAATATCATAAAGTGATAAATTTCATTTGCTACAATTGGTTGATTGGTCAAGCAATGTAAGGGGAGAACGGATGGGGAAATCTCAAATTGGAGTGCATAGAGAAGAAGAAAATTTAACAGTGAAAAAGAAAGTGCATTAAGCAAAAGAAAATTTTTCGTCCATTTTTCTCCGTGCATTAAGAACAAAAAATTTCCTCGTTTCTCTCTTTATATTAGAAAAAAAAAAAAAAGTATAACGGGAATTTATAGGATTCTCAAAACCTTGAATTTTGCTCAGAATTCAGGAATTTAGTATCCATTGAAATATGCTTTGCCCTAAAAATTTTGGAAATTAATTGAATGAACTATTTTTAGATTATTCTGTGATTCGTGAGCAGGTTCCATTTTCATGCTTAACACGTTTTTATAAGAAATTTGCAGTTGATATCTTTTTTGAATATATTCATTTCACTAGTAAAATTAGGGATATTTCAGGAAAAAGTCGTGAAGGCCGGCGTAGGTTTCGAAGTTCTGAACTATATTCCTTTTTTTACTTCATTTCAGGAAGGATGTTTCATTGGAATTGAGGAATTTATTTCGTTAGTATTTATATGGAATTATTTATTGTTATATGTTGTACACCAATTTTGTTCACTTTCTGATACAGGTAAATAATTCTATGGATATGTATATTACGGTTATATATTATGCGATATTTAAATCAGATTTTATATAAAAAAAATTGTAGAGTGTAAGACGGGAAGAATCAGGACAGAAGGTAAAGTTTTTCAATTGTGTGATTAATTTTTCCTTATCACTTAATTTTTTCATATACCTTTCCCCGTTCTCTCTTTCTGTCATCATTCATTCGATCAACAAACATTTCAAAAGCTCGGTCTCGGTAATTTTGGTACGGAAATATGTTGTAGAAGTACAGGAAATACTTAGCTTAGTTATACTTGATTATGGATAGTGACACTTTTATTGATAGACTGGTAAACAGTTTTGCTATGATAGTATTTTAATACTATATAGGCGTTCAAAGTTAAACTGCTGGTGTATTTTTATCAGTTCGTTTTCACGCGGTAGTCTTCTTTATGATTTTCTTTTCAACAAATTTTTTTTTAATCGGGAACAAGTTTTCCTTTCTTTTTCTTATTTCTTTGTTCAATTCAAATGAAATTTCACTTTTTGATTGCAGGTTGTTGAAAATGAGGGATTCAGTCAATGAAGCGAGAAAACTGATACGAAAATTTAATCGTGGTCATAGACGAGCTTTTTCAGTACCAAATGCTAGTGCCGATCGTATACGAATGGCTATTGTCGAAGTAAATAATTTTTCGGTTATTAATTTTGCTTCTTATTCTATGGAATTTATTCTATAACAAAAATATTCCGAAGTATGACAATTGGGCTTCTTATATTTTGCTAAAATTGATTAAGCAATAACAGAGAACTTCTCGTTAACAGTGATTTGTTTTATATGTGTAATTTATATATCGTTTTAAGTGTATCTATATACGTATTTGCAAAAAAATTTTTTTTTACCCAATTTCGTAACTAGTGTTTGTTACAGATGAGTCAGTTACAAAAAAATTCTGTTTCATGATTTCAGCCAAATGCACAGAAGCAGAAAACGACAGAAGAACTTAAAAAAACAGTAACCTATATTTCGAATGGATTGCCAGTTTTGGTACCGGTTTCGGAAGATGATGACGCTGATCTTAATGTATGCTTTTCAGTATTTCAAACATTTAGACAGCATAAGCAAGAATTATGTTATTCGACAATTTTTTTTTCTTTTTTTTTTTTTTTTTTTTTTTTTTTTTG